>JANHFX010019884.1:1070-21814 GCA_027560015.1 Chloroceryle amazona
TAAAATACTGTTCTAAATGCTTCGAAGACCACTGTCTTTTCTGTGGTACAGTTGATTTGGGAATCCCTCCCTTCCAGTCTACAGGAGGACTAGAAGTATGGTTGTCCAAATGAGTATTCCATTTATACTAGAACCCATTTCCTAATTTTGGACATATGATAGGATTTTACAAGAATGAAACTGCCATTTTAATAGCTGTAAAAATGCATGTCATCAAAAGGGCAGATTTTCTGCCCAAAAGAAAAAGAATCTCACAGTCAGAGGTTACTAACCCTGAAAATTTAGGCTGACTTTTTTTTGTTTTTTTTTTTTTTTAAATCTGTGTTTTAAGAAAGATACAAAATGAACTCAAAATTTGGTAGGATTTTATAACAAGTTTTTCTCTGTATATGTACATATATGCATACATGGAAATATTTTAAATGTCTTGAAAACAATGTTTATGGCAAAATCATCAAAGGTATGTTTGAGTTCAAAGTTGGTTTGAACTCAAACATACCTTTAAAAACACACTTGCCTTTAGAATTATGCAAAACCATGAGAAAGAATTAAATCAGCAAGATTTCTTTTTTCTCTGTGACACTAGAGATAACATCTAGGTGTTCTGTGCAAGAAAGGAATCATCTCATGTCCTTAAAAAATCTTCAGAGCTCTAGTGGACAACCCAGGAGCAACATTCACTTTAAACTAAAAGTGGGACTCCAGAATGCAAACCAATTAAAAAATGTTTAGAATGAATCATGAACATGGGACAGCTGAAATATCTCTTTTATATTCCCTTCAGACTACGAGCATGGGAAAAATTGTGTCAACCAAGTTTCTGTCAAAGGTGACACAAGGGCACATATAAAAATGTTTGTAACTTCTTGAGAAGTGAAACTGCCGGGGATCTCAAAGGTTTAAAACAGAATGCAGAAGTTAGCTTGATTTTAATCTTATTTACATTGATTTTATACAACAGTGACTTCTCTGTGTCTAATAGATGTCTTGATTAATGCTGTTGAAATTATCCTTTATGTCTATATGTTTTTGCTAACGATGTTCATAGGGAAACACAACTCTTAAGAAGCTGTGCTGAGAAGATGAACAAACTCTATGTGAAAAAGGAACACTTACCTAGATTATTTTTTAAACCGTAGTCATGATGCTTGAGTCAAAAAGAAAAAAAAAAATAGTTAAAGAGAGGTCCCATTGATCTTAGACATTGCAGGCAGCCCTCTTTGGGGGTGGAAGTGGAAGCACTTAAGTGTGTCCAGCAACCTCAGCCACACATGAATAATGTCCATTCAGATATGTCACAACCACAGCAATGTTAATAGCGTGTGAGTTGTAAAAAATTAGGGCATGCTATATGTTAATCATCAAAAACTTGTTCTTTGGCTTTTAGCGTTTATTCTTTCCCCTTTTATTTATTTATTTTGTTTCAAAAAGTGCAGGCATAAAAATGAAAATCTAACAGTTTTAAATTTGGAGTAATTTAAAAGGACGTGGTTTCTTCAGCCTCCCCTGTGTAACAAGATGCAGTGCTTTTGATGGGGTGTTCAGCAAAAACTACTTTTCTGTATTAAGTGTTTCTGAAGCATAAATCTTGAAGGACCATTATCTTTGTGTTGTAAAGAGGGAAACCAAACTTTGAGACTAGACACAGCTATGCAACTGAAAAAGCCTGAAGGGAGATGTGTTCAAGTGGCTCTAGGTGCCCAAGTACCACTCTGAACTGGGCTGTGCTGTTAAGAGTCTCACTGAAAGACCTGATGCTTGGTCCCTAGTCATTGGTCTGATGCATGTCTTGCAAATCATAAAGCAGTGTGGAGCCCAGGTTGTCAAAGCAAAGACTGTACCTGACCCCTAAATGATGTGATTGTAAGGGTGGAAGACAGGGACTATGGAAGACAAAAATAATTGCATCCCATGAGATTTTTACAAAAATGCTACCAACAGATACCATTACCCTAGACTGTATTCAGTTATTGTTCCATCTCTCAGTTTTTTAAAGAGATTAAAGGTAAGTCCATGGTGGTGGCTCTTTCTATTGATTTCACCGGACAGACAAGAAAATATTCATAAAGGAATGCTGACTGATGAAGGAGATCATGATTGCAGGATTATAGGTTGGACATGCATTTATACTGTATCAGCTGTCCTTTGACTCTGCTTTAAAGAGATGGTATTTCCATTGCATTTTTGAGATGTACTGTATTCTCACTGGGGACTATACTTTTATTCAGGCCTCACTTGCAGGCCTTTCAAAATCCATCTAGAACTGAATGGCTATTGCTTTACAAGCTTAATTCATACATCTTTTAAAGCTGGAAAAATGGCGCAATAGCAAACTCAGAGAGATGCTTCAAGTTGGCCTGTGGAGCTAAGGAGCCACACAAGTTGAGGAGAACAGTAGCTAGTTGGAGGATACCAGCCAACTGATCAGGGGAGACAATGGGAAATCAGGATTTGGGACATCAAAAAAATACCTCCAGGTTGACTTCCTGGTCAACAGGTTAAGATTAACCCTGTGTTAGTACTCTTTAAAACTGCAAGTGTCTTAGTTTACAAAAAGAATATAGTTATATTTGTCTTTTTCTAAGTTTCCATTAACTCATCTTGGCTCATACATATTTAAATATTTAGAAATCTGTGATGACCATTGTTTTGACTGTATTAGGAGCTCATCTGTGTGTATCTGTATTGCCATAAGGCACTGGTTGAGTCCATGCCTCTAGGGATGGGTGACTTACTTTTTATGGATTTGTACATCCACACATGCACACGTCAACATTTCAAGTTCCCAGCATTTTCCTCTCGCTTCTGCTCTCTCTTTCTCTCTCTCCTCCTAGCCACAAGGTATATATTCTTCATTTGCCATATCTGTAATTCTTGTAAGACAAATAAATGGGCTTTCATCTTCTTCAGTAGAGCAAATGTCAGTGAAAGGACAGCACAGGTTTTTTAATACCTGTGCACTACATTAATACATACTTTAAGTGTTACTACTTTTGACCTTCTGTGTCCTTAGTAGCACAATGAGCTGCATTAAACCAAATAAGGAAAATAATTTATTTTATATTGAATACAATAAAGCATAGAAAAATACCATGACAGAGCATCAAATCTGATTTTTATTTTACCAGATCAATAAACATAGAATCATAGAATATTAGGGGTTAGAAGGGACCCCTGGAGATAGTCAAGTCCAACCCCCTTGCCAGACCAGAATCATCCAGGGCAGGCCACACAGGAACACATCCAGACAGGTTTTGAATATCACTAGAGAAGGAGACTCCACAGCTTCTATGGGCAGCTGTTCCAGGGCTCTGCCACCCTCACAATATAGTTTTTCCTCATGTTGAGGTGGAACTTCTGTGTTCCAGTTTGTGACTGTTGTCCCTTGTTCTATCACAGGGCACCACTGTAAAGATACTGGCTCTTTCTACTTGACACCCACCCTTCAGGTATTGGTAAACACTTACAAGATCCTCTCTCGGCCTTCTCTTGTCCGGACTAAACCTGTCTTTCAGAAGTTCTGCAAAACATGGTAGTGTGAGAGCACAAAATAAACTTCTCATTTATTTTTCCTTTTTATTATTATTTATATAATACCATAGAGGTGTATGACATGTCATGGATTTATAAGGTAAATCTTCAGCCCAGTGGGTGTAAAACCAAAGAAGACAGAAACATAATTTTGACGTGTGTGGATAGGAACTATAAAAATAATAAAATAAAAGACCATTGAGGTCACAAAGTTAAATAATCAGAGTTAAGAAATGCTAGAATTTAAGGTAATGTACAGAGTTTTAATTTATCCTGCTTGACTGCTTGACTGCATCTGTCTTCTCAAATTACGTGACACATACCCATCTTTTCCAGGAACCCTGCCTGGTGGCATAGACAGGGTAAACTTGCTCTGTCAGTGAGTCAGGTTGGGTAGTGATGAATTCTACTGATTGGATTCCTCTGTTATTTTTATCTGTACTGGACATTATTTGATGAATGAAAGTTTGTCTATGAAAGAAGAATATCTCATATATAGGTAGGTGTTTAAAGGACAGTAATTCTTCACTGAGCCTCCCCTGTGGATACTCGCCACTATAGCTGAGTGCTTTTCTATATTAGTTTACCATACTTTCAGAGAGGAAGGCTCTTCCTCCCATCTCCCTCTCTCCTCCCTCCCTGTGCCTGGAGAGTGGCTGTCACTACCTGCACAGAGAGGCTGGGAGGACACCTGATGACCTGCCAGCCCTGATTATAGCTTGCTGCATTGCACATTTTGATTGCAGATGGGCATTAAGAAAAAATGAAATGTTGACAAATTGCTTATTAAATAACTGCCAACCCGCTTATGAACTGAATGATCCAGGGGTCTTCTGGAAAATGACTTTGTGTTTATACAGTAAGTGACTGTGTATTGTACAGTATACACACAGTGGGGTATATTATAGTTGCACATGTGACTTCAGTCCTGACTTTCAAGTTTGGGGATTCTAACTTTGAGATTATTATACAGAACTTTGCCAGACTGAGAAAACAGAGATGAGAAAACAAGTATCCTTCTCACAATTATGGTATGCAAGGTCAGATCCTTGCTTGACTGAATGGCTTAAAATGTTTTTTAACATAGTAAAAAAAAAATCTTTATTGTAACATTTTGAGGGGAAAAGGTCATGATCTGAGGAAGTTATAAGCAACTGACATCCAGGCTTCCTGGAAAGGTCATGAACTTCAGCTCTATATAGTGCTATGACTCCATCTACAGCACTTGCCTTGTTCTATTTTTTATGTTCCTGTTTCCCAAAGGCATTCAGAGATGATTTCAGGACTAAAAAGTGAGAAAGGAGAAAACCTAAGTAAGTGTTTAATATGTTTTTCTTTTATTCAAAAGTTCTCTCTTGGTTTAGAAAAGTTCTTGAAAGCTATCTTTGTTAATAGTGAAATAGTGTCATTCTTAACTTTGTTAATAGTCAAAACTCCTAAACCATGTGATCCGATGAACTGTTCCATCCCAGAAGTTCAAACTGAAGAGAGGCAGTGAATACATCAGGTAAGTATGAGTAACATGAATTGGGTGACTGATGATTGGTGGTTTATATAGAAGTCATTGTCTACTCGAAAAGAATGAACTATCTGTATAATGAAAATCATTACTTCCACAAAGTTATTTAACTGATAGACCAGCTGGTAGTCTTGGAGAAAAAAAGACCATGATAGGCACTGGGATCTGTGTACACTGGACAGTAAAAGCAGTTGAGTTGAGTTTTATCTGAGGCACATTATTTAATACTTTTACCTAGCTGATACTATGCTTGTTCTGTAAATCAGTTAAAAAGCATCTTTATCCTAGACTACCAGTACTGTACTAGAAATTCTGTAATATCCATCCACATTTTCTCTGCTTTTGATTTACTTCCATAATGTATGACAGTTCTAGATTACCTAATATTAGCTGTAGAATACCAAAACTACCACATTAATTAGACCTTGGAATCCAAAATTACTTTCTGAATCCACAATTCAGTTAATCTAAGAGGGCAGTATATAATATTGAGTTATGCAAATATTTGTTAATTTAGAAAAAGAACACATCAATGAAGAAAAATCAGTTGCTGTGACAAGTAAGACACCCTGACTGCAATTCTGCCCTTATCATAAATGTTAATTAACTCAGTCACAGTAACAAGCAAGAACAGCATATTGCCTTAAGTAAGCTCTGGTGTGAGAAAAAGGTTGACTTGAAAATGCCAGTGAGACTGAGTGTTGTATGACACAACAGTGTAAGTCACCACAGTAAATCCCTATCTGCTGCTGTGTTATGTTTAAAATGTGTCAGCTAAGGAAAAAAAAAAAAAAGACCATAAAAAGCCATAGGATATTCAAAACTTCTCTAACAGCAATGGAACAACTCCTGCAATCCTTACCTCATCTGCTCAAAGAGGTGTGGTAGACTTCACAGTTACACAGAGCTGCAGGCTGTTGCTCAAATTACAAAGTAAAACGTGGAGCTCATGGCATTGTCATTTTCCTGCACTGAGTATTTATCCAGTTATACCTGAAAACAAAGTGTAATTAATAAAATTTCAGGTGAATTGAAACTGTGAGGCATTGCACGTCAGAAAACAGTATTAGAATTCAAAATATAAAACAAATTGGAGAAATATTCAGGAAAATTAACCCAAAATTTAACAGGAACAAATAGAAGGAACCATATATATGAAGGAGTTATCAGTGACACAAATGAGGGAGAAGAGCCAGTTGGAGTTAATAAAGCTTCTGACAGTGATTGAGAGGTTATAACAAACTCAATGTGAATTAACAGTATTATGACAGTACAAAACACTCCAACAGTTGTACTGGAATTTGTGAGCAGGAGAACACCCAGCAAGACATATGAAATCCTTCCTCTGCTCTAGGCAGCCTTACTAAAGCTGGGGTTGGAGTGCTGTTTTAATTTGTGGACACATGAATTTCCAGAAAAGTGTAGGGGAACTGTCTAGAGCAGAGATATTCAGAGCTAGTCTAGTCCAGCCCACAGAACTGGTGAGATCTCTGGGAACCATGCCCTGTGGGGCTGTTAACATGAAGAACAGAAGATTGAAAAGAAGACATGATGTTGACCTTTATGTAACAAAAGCTCTATGGGAAAGGGAAAGAAATAATGTGTTCTCTCTGCCTCTGAAAAGAAGCTACAAAAAAATAATATGTTTAAACTACTACCAAAGATGTTTAGGATAGAAGTAAAGAAAATCATTCTAATAAGGAGGGCAGTGAGTAACTGGAATAAATAGTGTGGACATGTTGTGTAATCACTGTCTCTGAAAGTCTTCAGAAACAAGTCTTTGGGATATACTGAGTACAATACTGTGTTGGGAAAGAAGCCTGACATGGAAGTCCTCTCACTGTTCCTTCCAGGTCCAGCTTTTTACAAGTCTGTACAAGGGAGTAGTAAATTTGAGATTAATAGAGATCCATGCTAATTTGCTTTCTGTTTTGTGGCAGAGAGCCCCAGCTTCCTAGCCCCAGACATATACAAATGTTAACAATCAGTTGTTTCCTGATTGCACATTGACTAAGCTTTTGGCCTTCCTGCATTCCAAAGTCCAAGTAATAATCTTTTTTCACTAAAAGGGTATAACCTAGAAAATGCTCTCAATATGGTATTTTGGTAACTGTTATTCAGGATATTATAAATTGCATGTAATAAATTGGAAAGATCTGTACCACTGTACACTGGTAACGTCATTTTTTTCAGATTTTTTATTACCATTATATCTTCCAGAAATAGTTGTTTTGATGTCCTTAGCTGAATCTCTGTAAAGAAAGGAGAGTTGAAAGATGAAGCTGTATAAGTACAGTTTCTCAACAGCTAAACTATAGTATGACATTATTCATAGTATCAGCTAATGCTTTCAGTTTGCCTTACTTTGTTCATTAGGCTGTTTCATATACAAGGAAATCAAAGGGCAAGGCTTCACATAATGGACTTTGATGGTCAATTTTCATTAAAAGATACCATACTAAGATATTTTTAAAACTCTAGTGAAACAGGAAGGGGCCTAAGGGCCTGACTGATCAGTTTAAATTAATTCTGGGAGAATCCACAGGTAAATTTACTGAGAAGGATTTCAAGAGTAACATTATACTGGGTAGCATTTTGGTTGTGGGACTTAGACTGTCTCTCATGCATGTACCTTCCACAGTGACCTATCACAGCCTTTGCCAGCTACTCTCACAGCCAGAATTTTTGACTCTCTGGTCACTGTGATTATCACTGAGAATTTTTGCATTGGTACCTTCCCATTACTCAGTTTAATAGTCTAGAGATATGCATGGCTTGTTTGGCCGACATGGATTTAAATGTGAATTCTATCCAGAGTTTCAGTAACATGTTCAAGAGACTGTATGAACGAACTTACTTTAGAAAAGAACAAGATTACTTTGTTGCCTGATGTTCACTTCCTGGCCATTATGGAGGCATCAGTGATGCCCGATGTGACAAAAAGTGAAAACAATTTAGACACCTGACTATTTACAGTCATATTGAAAACATTCCCTCATTTCACACAAATCAATGATAGGTCAGTAGGAGATAGCAATTTGATGCTGAATGAGGTTGAATATTGCATGGTGATGCTCTGATGAACCATTTGTTATGAATTCATGAGACATTTATCTTTCCCACATTTCACCCATACCTCACATATTTACATCATCCGTTACATACAAGAATGAATTCCATTGTCTGTGAAGTGCATAAACTGAGATAATGCATGTCTCAATCTTTTTAAATAAAATGCCTGGGTAAAAAAAAGAGATCTGTAGGAACACAATTCTGGTTGATAGAACAAATATGTCACACTTGGAGGCAGCATACTCAAGGAAAATAGTTTGTGATGTGTTAGGATGCAAATTTACATTATACAGTTCATACTCTGAATGAAGATTCTACGTTAGTCCACAAATCACAGAAAGGGAGAGAGTCATCCTATCTAAGTTCAGACATATTTCATTATCTAAATGGTATGTATATTTAGTATAGGTTAGTTATCTAGAATCCAAGAGAGAAAGAAGGCAGTGATGAAAGATTAATTATATAGCAAGATACGTGTCTAATATAGGTAGAACAACTCATCTTATGCATATCTCTTTAGACTGTGGACACAGTTTAGACTAGATGTCTAACTTTTGAATGGTTGAAGTTATGTGAGCAGAAAGCTACCTGAGAGCTGTGATTCCTTCTTCATTGCAACTGTCTGAATGAAAGCCTAACTGAAGATTTACATGTGGAGCTGTCTCAGTAATAGGGCTAGCATCTTACACCCCTAGATCACACTGTTGGAAGAAAACCAAACTAAAGTTACTGGACAAAATCCTGACATGTGGGTTTCTGTTTCATAGGTTTCTAAAATAATGTCATAACTAACTTAGATTTTTGCATATTAATGGTTAAATAAAGAGACCAAAATAGAAGAACAGAAGATTCGAACTATTTTCTTGCTCTTGAAATAACATACTGAAGGTAAATACTTGATCTGATAGAATAAAGGAAGTTCCTAGCAACTCAGAAATTATTTTTTAAAATAAGCAAGAGATTTCTCTTTAATTGCTGTTAGAGAATGTCTGTGATTAAGATGACAAAACTGTAGCTTACTTGAATTAATGAACTCAACAGATGTTAGAATTTCTTTCAGTGAAGTGTGGGATATTCACCAATAATTAAATAAATGTGCATGTTCTGTTGACTATAAATTGCTAGGGACATTTATATATTTAGTTGAAATTAAGGATTGTCAAATTATGAATCTATACAGTAATCATAGATAGTAAATATTATGCAATGTGTTTTCCTTAATCTT
Organism: Chloroceryle amazona; assembly: GCA_027560015.1. Taxonomy (NCBI): domain Eukaryota; kingdom Metazoa; phylum Chordata; class Aves; order Coraciiformes; family Cerylidae; genus Chloroceryle; species Chloroceryle amazona. Next base: position 10,418 of record JANHFX010019884.1, read on the forward strand.
GGTATAGTTGTGAAGACAAGCCTGTAATCTGTTTGTTTTTTTTTTTAAAAATAGAAACATAATTAATCTCTTCAAAGCTCAGATTAGTTTGTATTGTCTAAAAACAAAACACTAAATTCTTCTTTGGGCTACATTTTTTGCAATCCAAATGAAGGTCAATGGAATTATATGTAAAGTCAGGTGGGTTTTTCAGAGTTTATTTTGACACCACATCTGCTGGCTGATGTCTTAGCTGGGATGTGTGTCAACAACAAATGTAAGGTCAGAATATTTTGCAAGTATCAGTATGACAAGCCTTTATTCAGTCTTATTTAATAATTTGTTTTCTAACATAAATAGGAAGATAATCAAGAATGCTATCTTTCAAAATTCTTGGAAAGAAAGATATCTGTATATTTTAATACACTGTTAATTAGAACAAGTCCTAATGAGCTAAAAATTAAACAGCAGAGATCTACTACTGATCTCAAAAGACAAAAGAATTGATGAAGAAAGGTACATCAGTGGCAAGCAAATTTGCAGATTTAGCGGTAGCTTAAGTCACAACATATTTGCAGAGATGCCTTAACTGAGTGTGCTACTTTTGTCTGGGATAGAGTTAATTTTCTCCTTAGCAGCTGGTAGGGGCTATGTTTTGGATTTGTGCTGGAAACATCACTGATAACACAGGGATGTGTTACTGCTGAGCAGGGCTTACAGACAGTCAGGGCCTTTTCTGTTCCTCACACAATCCCACCAGTGAGCAGGCTGGGGGTGCACAAGAAATTGGGAGGAGACCCAGCTAGGACAGCTGACCCCAACTGACCAAAGGGATATTCCATACCATATGATGTCATGCTCAGCAATAAATCTAGGGGAGAAGCTGGTAGGGGTGCCACTGCTGGGGACTGGCTGGGCATTGGTTGTTTGATGGTGAGGACTTTGTTCCTTTCCTTTCCTGTCCCTTCTGAACTGCTTGTAGCCATCAATGGCCATACACCAGTCATAGGATTCATCCCACAAAAGTTTCAGTGATGGCAACCAAGTTGTAGCTCTCAAGCAGCATGGTGACTTCCAACTTCTGTTTGTTGCCCATGTTGTAGGCATTGGTGCAGAGGCACTGCAGCTAGACTACTGGCTCTGTCAAGATCTTAGAAGAATGGCCCTTTATTCTTTTGAAGTATTTCACCAGCGTTTCCCTGTTGGCTCCTACTCCCTCAGGAGCCTCTGGCTCATCTTCATAAGGCTTCAAATGTGCTGCAGTGTCCCTAGAATTCCTCAGAGCAACAGGTCTAATGACACTCGCTTGCACCCCATCCCTCTAATCATGGCATGTCTTCCCACACCTTGACACAGGCCAGCCTGATTTTATCCCATTCCCCCTTAAGCTTAGTTTAAAGCCCTGTTAGTGAGCCCTGAAAGCTCCTTAGCAAAGTCTCTCTTCTCCCTTTCAGAAAGGTGAATCTTATCTGACACCAGCAAGCCTGGTGTGTAGGCCATCCCATTATCAAAAAAAAATTATTAACAGAATGAGTCCACCTGTTTCTTCCAATGTCACTGACAGTAACTGGCAGGAGAAAGGAAAAAATAACCTGTAGCACTGTTTCCCTCACCAGTTGTCCCAAGGCCCTGAAGACTTTTGATCACTCTTGGACTATGGGTGTCATCTTCATCTCCACCCACATGTCAGATTAGTAGTGGATAGTAGTCCAAAGGCCATACAAAGTCAGGAAGTTTCCTAGTGATGTCCTTAAGCCAGACCTCAGGAGTACAGGAGGAGGGTCTGTATGGTATATTCCTGTCTGTTCCTCTCAGAAAGGATTCCACTGCAATTCCAGTCCTTCCTTAATACAAGCATCCTGGTTTGTATTAGAAATAGTGTGGCCAGTGGGATTAGGGAAGGGATTGTTTCTCTGTACTCAGCACTGGTGAGGTCGCACCTCAAATCCTGGGTTCAGTTCTTCACTACAAGAAGGACGTCTTGGTGCTGGAGCACATGCAAATGAAAGCAATGAAGCTGGTGAAAAATCTAGAGAACAATGGGAAGTAATGGGAAGTGTTTGAGGGAACTGGGGCTGCTTAGCTTGGAAAAAAAGGAGGCTCAAGGGAACACCTTCTCACTCACTACAACTACCTGAAAGGAGGTTATAGTGAGGTGGGTGCTTGTCTCTTCTCCCAAGTAACAAGGGATAAGACAATAGGAAATGGCCTTAAATTGTTCCAGGGGAGTTTTAGATTGGATATAAAGAAACATTTCTTCCCCAAAGAGTTGTTGAGCACTGGAACAGACTGCCCATGAAAGTGGTGGAGTCATCATCCCTGGAGGCATTTAAGAGACATGCAGATGTGGTGCTTAGTGACATGGTTTAGTGGTGGCCTTGGCAGTGCTGGGTTATCATTTGAACTTTATGATCATAAGGGTGTTTTACAACCTAAATGATTCTGTTATTCTATGACTTGCAGCTTTCTTACTCATTTACACCATATTGTAATAACTTGTTATCAATATTGACATAAAGTATGACCACTACAAATACAGTCCATTTACTTAATCCCTGTTTTACTACTCTGTGCTAGTCAAAAGGTAAATTAATAGGCTATCAAAAGTTGTATTCAAAGCTTCATAATGTAGGACATCATGTTTGGAAAAATGTAAGTAATCCTTTTAAAATAAACAATGCTCATCATTTTTCAGTATTGAGCAAAACTTAGCAGGGTAGGCCCTTAGTAACCTTTAGCAGGAATAAGATGCCATATTGAATATGAATAAGGAAGTTCCTACTCACCTTAAAAGACATAGGATTACATTTAAAGACTTCTCTTCCTTTTATCCATCTGCCTGCACTTGCCTGAGCAGTGTCACAGAGGCATGTTTTTCCTCTGTGTCCTGCATATTCATTTGATGTCATTTAAGTCATGTCAGATCATTTGATTTTCAGGATGGTTGCAGAATTTGTTACTACATCTGACATCTTTCAGGGAAAGTTTCCTCTGATGCTTCAGAGGAATTGTCAGAGGTCTGAGTAAGGTCGTGTTTGCATACATCTCTGGTGGAATGATTATTAGGTACTGGATTCTTTGTTCCCTTTCCCCCATTCTGTAAGGTCAGGTGCATGCCCTGGGAGACAGTTCACATGCCAGGTTCACAGAGCTGTTGCAGTCAGTGCCATTAAGTGGTGTCAGAGGCCAGTTCTTCACTTAGCATTGGATAAATATGGTATTAAACAAGAGGTGAATAATGTGCAATCTCACTGTAAGCAAGCCTCAACAGAGAAAACTGGCAGTGCTCCACATCATTGCCATCAGATTGTTCCTGGTGCTGTAAGGATTAACAGCATTTTTCAAAGTTTCTACTCCTTCCTCCTTTCTTCCCAGTTAGAATACTTCTCACATATTCTTCTCACCCTTCTTGCTTTTGCCTCTGCTGCTGCTGATACACAGCATGGAAGCCTCATCTTGACCTGGATATATGTGTGTCTGGGGATTCCTTGATGCCAGTGTCTCCTACTCTCTCAAAATCCTGGTTTCTGATGTACTCTGCAGCAAGATTGACTTTGAGTTCTGTGAAATGTCCCACTGCATTCTGGTAACAGAATACTGGTAACCAGTACTACCAGGCTGTAGGTAGTGGTAGTAGGTAGTTTTGTGTAGTAATACACAAAAAATTAATCGACTACTGTAGCTTGCATGTGATGTATCAGCACAAAGGTTTTGTGACTTTGATTCAGTTCCTGCTTGTCTTTTTAGGTTCTTTTTTTCTCCTACATGTCCAGCAATGCAAAGTCTTTCTCATACATATTTTTAGGTATATGATATGAGATATAGTTTGATCCAAGTGCTAACATAGAGGATAAGATCTGTAAGTAGTGCACCACAGTGGAGAACTACAATTTTGTGTTGAATACATCTGAAAGGAAACATTTTTAGTTTTACAAAAGGACACACATTTTTTTCCCTGAGGGAAAAAAAAAAAAAAGAAGCCCCCCCCGCCCCCAACCACAAAAAAACACAAAAAATCAACAAAGGGGCAATTTTTTCAACAATCATTTACCTATTCCAGATAGAAATTTTTATTTCATGCTCTCTATATACATTTCAGTTTAAAATCACTATTTTCAGATCTTATACTCATCAATAGTGTCCAAGCTGTGTCAGATCCTACTTGTAGCTTGTGAGGCTGTTGGAAGTAGTTTTCAGCAGGTCCCCAGGCTAGGTTAAACTACAAAACCTACAGAGCAGGCTTTTTATGGCACACTTGCATGGCAGTGAGCAAGAAGGTTTGCACCGCAGCATTGGTTGATGTGAGAAGTCACAGCACACATTGTCATTAAATGATTCATTTTACAGAAGTAAAATTCTATATGGGATTATTACTTCCACTGAGATGCTGTTTGAATCTTCTTTCTTCTTTTTCTTTTTTTCTGTACACAGGCCCAAATGATGTTTTCTATACTGCCAAGAAGATATATGTGCTATTATTTGCCAGCATTAAGTTCATTTTCAATCTATTTGACAGCAATATCAAGCTCTTACTTCTCAAATAAGCCAAAAGAATTGCTTTCAAGATGTGGAGGAAATGACTCATCAGAGCTTTGATTATTAATGATTTGGTAAAAAAACATGGGCACAATGGAACTCAAGATGATTCAAGATGAATGAATGAAGGATGTCTTTCACATTTCTATGAAATGATAGACAAATTATTACTGTTTATCATTTGACAGCAATTTAGAAACATTATTAAACCATCAGTCTGAGACAGTTACTGCATACAAATCTTATCTTGTTGATGTCAATCTAGATGGACAAGTAAGATAGCGATGCCAAGACTTATGCAATTTCCTAATGAAGGAAATTAATGTCTCTCTTGCTTAGCTCCATGAATATTTCAGAACCACAGAATAGCTGATGGCTGATGGAAACATGTGTCACACTGATGTTCACAGACTTAAAAATCCCCTTTGTAATTAGGTAGAGAAACAAGGACTCACAAAGCAGTCATTCTGCAAAACCCTTAATGCTGCTGTGCTGGACTGTTTTCCTACAGTTGAATAACAATCTGTATGTTACTGCTATCTGCCTGTCAGCACTATTTCCTCTTTCTGATCAAAGTGTAGAGATGGGGCTATGATGCAAACCAGTTTTTACAGTTTGGAAGTTTCTGTTTCCTTGGGAGAAAGGAGGAGCTCAGTGCCAGGCAGAGCTTGCGTGCAGCAACAGTCTCTGCCACGCCTGCTGCCCCAAAACAACCACAGAAAAAAAAAAAAAGCACAAAAAAAAAACCAAAAAAAAAGAGAAAAAAAATCACAAAACCCCCCCAAACAAAAACAATGACAACAAAGCCAAACCAAATCAAAAAAAAAACCAAACCAAAACACAAAAACCCAACAAAATCAAACAAATATACCAACCAAACAAGAAAAACACACAAAAACCCAACCAACCAAAAAACACATTGGGGGATATCGAGTATAGAGATATTACAGAAATCGAAATGGAGGTATGCCAACATTGATTTCAATGGGTATTTTAAATAAGAAAAAGGATTTGATGGAATATAAATCTTCACCCACAGCATTGGTAGCACTGAGCATGAAAAATCATTTTATTGTTAAATGCACATCGTGTAAGAAAGAACGCAATTTTAAAAGAATAGAGTTTTGTATTTTTATATGTTTTCTGTTTTCTTTTGGAACTGGATTTTTATGTAGTGAGAGATACATTTATTTTTTTTTTTGAGGGAAAATTTAGAATTGAATCATTAACCTACTGTAGGTGATAACAAAACCCAGTTAAGTTTTATTAGGTCCGTGGTGTGAGAAGAGTCAAAGTGGTCATACACATCAAGCTCCTTCCTGCTTCTGCCCCTATCCCTGGAACTCTTTCCAGGACAGAGTTGGCTTCGATATAAGAACAAAGATGTACAGTGCAGATGTTTTCAGTGTTCCTGGCATGAAAATGTAGGAAGGTAAAAAGAAAGGCAAAAAATTCTGGAGTTATTTTGTCATCAGTCACCATGAAATCTCTCAAACCATGTTGGGAACAGCTGCTCCAACATGAAGCAAGAAAGACAACTTGTAAAAAATCAGCATCCAGGCTGCTATACCAAGGGCTGACAAGATGGCTTAATCAAATGCTAAAGGTGGAGGATGGCAGAGCCCAAACAGGATTTTCTTCAAAATTTGTTACAAGGGAAAAGCAATAGAGGGTGCCTATGGGAGGAATCCCATGGATTAGGACTCTAGAAGGTAGAGGAACTCAAGAGAGCTGGTAAATATTCAAACAGTGCTTCCTCCTAGCTCAAGAGTGGTCCATCTTTGTGAGTACAAAATCAAGTATAGGAGGCAAGAGACCTGCATGGGTGAATAAGTTGGTTCTGGAAAAAGTCAAATGGAAGAAGAAAGTTTACAGTATGTGCAAAAGGGGACTGGTCACTTGACAGGATGGTAGGAACATTGCCAGAGTATGTAGAGATGAAACAAGGAAGGCCATCCTCTTGAAATCATATCTGGAAAGTAATATAAAAGACAGCAAGGACTTCTTCAAGCACATCACTAGGGAAAGGAAGACTAAGGAAATGTGGGCCCTCTGCTGAATGAGGAAGGTGCCCTGGCAATGGAGGATACAGAGAAGGCAGAGTTACTGAAGGCCACCTTTGTTTCAGTCGTCACTGCTAAGAACAGTCCTTGGGAATCCCAGACCTTGGAGGTAAGAGAAAGTCTGCAGGAAGAAGGACTTTCCCTTTGTCAAGGAGAATCAGGTTAGATATCACAGAATCATAGAATGGCAGGGATTGGAAAAGAACTCTGGAAAACATTAAATCAAATGCCCCTGCCAGCATGGGAACACTCAGGGCAGGCCACACAGAAACAGATCCAGGCAGGTCTTGAAATATCTAGAGAAGGAGACTCCACAGCCTTTCCGGGCAGCCTGTTCCAGGGCTTTGTCACTCTCATAGTGAAGTTTTTCCTCATGTTGAGGTGGCAGTTCCTGTGTTTCACCTTGCTATCATTACCTCTTGTCCCACCACAAGGCACAACTGGAAAGACTGGCCCCTTCTACTTGACAGCCACCCTTCATGTATTTGTAAACATTAATAAGATCCCCTCTCACTCTTTTCCAGGCTAAAGAGCCCTAGGGGTCTCAGCCTTTCCTGATGAGATGTTCCAGTCTCTTCATCATCCTTGTAGCTCTCCCTTGGACTCTCTCTAGTATTTCTCTGTCCCTCTCTAACTGGGGACACCAGAACTGAACACAGTGCTCCAGATATGGTCTCACTAGGGCAGAGTAATGGAGAACCTCCCTCGACCTGATGGCCACACTCTTCTTTATGCACCCCAGGATACCACTGGCCTTCCTGGCCACAAGGGCACATTGCTGTCGTGTGGATACCTTAATGTCCACCAGGATGCCAAGGTCCCTCTCCATGGAGCTGCTTTCCATCAGGTCTACCCCTAACCTGTACAGGTCCATGGTGTTACTCCTCCCCAGGTGTAGGACTCTACACTTACTCTTGCTGAGTTTCATTAGGTTTGCCTTTGCCCATCTCTCCAGTCTGTCCAGATCTCATTCGATTGCAGAACAGCTTTCCAGTCTATCAGCCACTCCTCCCAGTTTGGTATCATCAGCAAACTTGCTGGGAAACACCACTTTACCAGCTGGACCCTGCACCACTGGTCACAACCCTCTGATCTCTACTGTTCAGCCAGTTCTCAACCCATCTCACTCTCTGCTCATCTAACCCAACTTCCTGAGCTTACCCATGAGGATGTTATGGGACACAGTATCAAAAGCCTTTCTGAAGTCAGACAAGACAACATCCACTGTTCTCTCTCTGCATCTATCCTTTCAGTCACACCACGACAGAAGGCCATCAGATTTGTCAGACATGACTTCCCTTTAGTAAATCCATGCTGGCTACTCTTGATAACCTTCTTTTCTTCCATGTGCTGAGATGATCTCCAGAATGAGATGCTTCATTGCCTTTTCAGGAACGGAGGTAAGGCTGACTGGTCTGTAATTACCAGGGTGTTTCTTCTTGCCTTTTTTGAAGAATGGATTGACATTGGCTTTCCTTCAGTCCTCAGGCCCCTCACCAGGGCTCTCACCTCATTCAGCAGTGGGACCACATTTTCCCTTTGTTTCCTTTTACCACTGATGTATTTGAAGAAGCCCTTCTTGTTCTCCTTTACTGCCTTTGCCAGAGTTAATTCCAAAAGGGCCTTGGCTTTCCTTGTTGCATCCCTAAAACCCTGATAACATTCCTATATTTCTTCCAAGAGACCAGTCCCTCCCTCTACATGCTATGAACTACATTTTTCCACTTGAGTATTTTCAGCAGCTCCTTGCTCATCCATGCTGGTCTCCTACCTCCTCTACTTGAATTTTTACTCAAAGGAATGCACCTGTCTTGAGCTTGGAGGAAGTGATGTTCGAATATCAACCAGCTCTCTTGGCCCCCCATACCTTCTAGAGTCTTAGCTCAAGGGATTCCTTCAAGTAGGTCTTTGAAGAGGACAAAGTTAGCCCTCCTGAAGTCCAGGGTTGCAATCTTACTTACTGCCTTATCCTATGTATTATTTAAAAACAAAAACAAAGATAAAATACAGTTCACTTTTGTATGCAAGTATATTAGCCCTGAAAAATGTGTTGACTTAGTATTTCTTGTAACTCTGAATGCTTTGACATGTTGTGGGAAAAATAAGCAGCAACAACTCTGTACAGTAAGTGCACACAAAGGATCTGTACCTTTTCAGATAGACTTCTAGATCAGAGTTGAACAACTGCCAGGAGACTTCTGCAGGCAGAAGAATGTTGTTTGAACACTTCGCCAATGGCTCAACTTGCTGAAACAAGCCAAAACAGGATAATTTATTCCTAGATAATTTTACCTGTGGAGGGAGATAATATAATGTAGCTAACTTATGGTAGGAAGACAGATTTCAGGAGCAAAATTAGTTCCTAATATATTTTCAGTGGAATCTGTAGATGTTGCACTGGTAATTAATATGAATCACATTATCATACAGAAATTATACATATGAGAATGACCTTTTCAATGTATATGAAAATGACCTTTTTTAATATGTTAGTAATCACTTTTAATAATGTGATTATTAAATGCCATATTTCCAAATTAGTTAGCTAAGGAGTTGTAAATTCATTTATCCAGGATTTTTCTTGTAAATCTTGGGAGAAATACAGCAAAGTGGCACACCTGCTTAGTATTCCAGCATTTCCATGCTTTACTGAGGGTCATAGTCTGCTCTCACATACCAAGAAACTCCAATGTAATAAGAAAGTGGGACTTCTGCCCAAAAGGAACACATATGTGTCCTAGATTAATTAACTTGAAAGAGGATAGTTATCCTGCCAATATTCCTATAACAAACAAAAGCTTCAAAATACAGCCATAGTGTCCCTAAAATTAAATTTTGTGCTCTGATCAGATTACAGTGACTAAGCTTAGCATTCTATTATTTTATTTTCTTCTGTGGTTCATGTCTTTAAAAGCTTTTTCTTTTTTCTTTTTTTTTTTTCTGGTGACTGAGAAGGTTCTTCAAATAAACTGACAATTATAGGAAAAAAATGCTCACAAATTTTCACAAAAATATTCAAAGTCTGTTTAAAACTGTGCAATCCAAGGCAACAAACTTCTACATAGTGGCATAGATCATGAGTTGCATCAAGACTCTCAGCAGATTTCACACTGATTTTACTGTCTAAAAAGAAAAGTGAAGGAATGAGGCAAGTGAAGAGCAATGACCAAGAGAGGATTGTGCTGATGCCCTTGCGTGGGAATGGTGCCTGGGCAGCAAAACTTTTTCGGCTCTTCATCTAAAATTATTTCCAGCCTTCTATGATCCAAAAGGTGCCCAAGAAGAGAAGAAAACTGTGGCTGAAACTTCGTAATAGGACTGGTTTAACCTTCAGTTTATCCATTTATGTACCTTTGTCAGTCCATGTCCTCCTACACACAGCTCGAGGATATTGAAGTTAAACCATAGGATAACTTTCGTATATGGAATTGTACAAAGCTCTAAAGGACAGTAGTGATACAGCTTATATTTGCCATATGTCTGTACCAAGCACGAGCATGATTTTGCTTGGTGCCTCCATGAGCTGCTATACCTGCAGTAAGACTACTAGGTGAACCGTTAGCAGCACTGAGAAAAAATCAAAACCATTTAAGTACTCAGAACTTGAAGGGAGGGTAGTAAAAGCTGTTTATTGATTCATTTCTGCTTCAGCCCCCTCTAAACACATAACGATACCTGAGTGTGTGTGGAGTTTCTATTAAGGAGATAATAATGAGTGTGAATCATGTAAGAAATGCAGCCTGATGATGCTTTGCACTCACTGTAATCACCTTTCCCTCCTGCACAGCAGCTCTGTCCAGCCCAGCTTTTGGTCTCAGTTTACCTCCTCCTAAGCCTTGCTGTGGCCAAAGTGGCCACAGGAGCTGCAGAGCATAGCATCTGCGGCAGCGAAGGGAGGTGGGGGGCAGCATCCACAGAGGCAACCTGGCCTGCCTATCTCTGTGGAAGGTATTTTCTTATATGGTTCCTGGGCACCAGTGCTGTTGGCTTTTGTGCCTCTCCTCTGTCATCCATCACGTCACTGCTGGGAAGCACTTCAGCTCCTATTGCACCAGCTCAGTCTGCCATGCAGAAAGCTTAGCTCAGACAGGACAGAGCATCTCCCATTCCAATGACTGCAAAACATCAACCACCATAGACAAATTCCCATGAGAAGGACCGTCCCAGGGGTGTCACCCTAAGGCATGTATTTCCAGCACAGATGCAGATTCAGACTGACCACAGGTCACAGAAGAAATCATTAGCTTTTCCTGTGCTTGGCCTCTTAAATGAGAGGCAGGTAACTTTCATGGAGAGGGAATCTGGTTTTTTTTCTGTAATTTTCCATTTTGATTAGAGGGCTATGCTCAGTAAGGTCAGTGGTTCAGCACAGGGGCACAGGTGGACAGTTCTTTTGTTTCTGTGGGATCACTGTGGTGTTTGCATCTTGCCAGAGACCCCAGGACAATGCAGAAACAGAGTTTTCCACATGTTGGTTTTCAAGTAAAAGATAAGAACCTTGAGTTCATGTGGGCATGCAGAACATCACTTTGGTACAGGATTATTAAAAATGTAATAATTTATATCTTTGAACAACAGTTTGATCTACATGCCCCTAAAATGTTTCCTGATTGCATATGTGTGTGTCTGATATAAATAAAGGATACAGTGATGTCACAGTTTAGGGTCAGAGCATCCGCTTAGACCTATAACAGACACTCTCTGTTAGCCTCCCTCCCCAAGAGGGAAGAGAAAGGGAATGAGGAGAGAGACTTAGTGATTAGAAAAGGAAACTAGAAGAGCTTTAATTATGATGATAATAATAATAAAATAGAATATG
>JANHFX010019886.1:0-47027 GCA_027560015.1 Chloroceryle amazona
CCTGCTCTGGCAGGGGGGTTGGACTTGAAGATCTCCAAGGTCCCTTCCAACCCCTAATACCCTGTGATACCTGTGATCCTATGACTCTGTGATTCTCTGAACTGTAACCATAACCTTATGAGTCTGCATTTGTGGCACAACTCTGTCCAGGAGTGAAAGGGCACAGTAGAAGGGATTGATATCACTCTTTGGTCAGTTCTTTGTCACTTACCTGCAACCATATCTGGGAATACTGTAAGAACAAGAAAAAACACAAGCTTAGTTTTGTACAGAGCATAACAGCATCTACATGAAGCAATATTAATAACACCCCCTGATGTGGGCCCTTGAACAGAAAGTTCTGCCCCATCCAGACCCCACATTAGGTCTCCTCCTCCCTCTGTGCTGGATTGCACTGCAGTCCTTCTCCAAGGGACCAGTGAATGAGTGGTTTCCCTTTGAAGATCATTTGTTCTTATATTTTAACAGGCTTAAAGGGAGATATCCTTTCCATGACTCTCTCAATGTGTCTCATGCTGAGGCTCCTGCTTCTAGAAAAGCACAAGGTGATACTCACATCATTTTTATTGACCTTAAGGTCCTCATCAAGGTTCACAATCCGAAATTTCACTGGAGATACAAAGAAAAGGAGAGTAAAGCATTCTGACTGCAACATGCCCTTGCACAAACCTGCTTCTTTTTTGTGCTCTGGCATTGATGGCTCTCTCTTTACCTCAGAGGTATTCAGGTCTTTCCCTAAACAGCCCTCCCCAGAATCTCCCACCCTAGAGGACTTCAGAAGGTTCATATGCAGCTGCTGGCTGGGGAAACTCTCTGCCTTAGTCTGGAAGGATAACAATGATGTGCTAAACAATGGGGCTGGTCCGTCTGCAGTCTGTTCAGATTGGGAAGACTGTGGAGTAACGGTCTGTATTTCTACATCTTGGAATTGTTGCTCTAGGCTTGTCTTGGAGACAAGTGGAGAGTCCTGGCTTTCCTCTTAGGTGTAGAAAACTTCACCAAAACAAGACCCAGGAGCTTGCAGGGGAACATCCTGATTCATACTGTTCCTAGTAACATCTGACAACAGAGGTCTGCTTTCTTCCTTCTCCAACAAGCTTAGCTTGTTGCACTTGGTGAAATTTTCCACCCAGATGTGGTTGCTACCTTGACCCTTCCCATTTCCATATGCCACCTTCTTGCCTTACCTGTTTCTCCAGGTTTGTATAAACCCTTATCTGTCTCTACCAGAATTATATTCTTCTGCGGCTCGACCAGAACCTTCTTGCGACCCTCAAAGAGCACATTGTCTTGGCTGTGGATCATGACATGCAGAAAAAACACCATTGCTGGCTGTCAGGTTAAAAAAAAAGAGCGTGCTTGAGATTACAAGTAGCTGGAATGAGAAACAGAGGCACCTGTCCTACCAAAATCACCAACATCCCTCTCCTCCTTTCCTCTCCTTCGTTTTAGCTCTCTCCCAGTCATAGCCTTCTCTGCGCTCCTCAGCTTCTCCCCGATAGTGTCTTTCCCACCCTGCAATCTCCAATATTAAGATGGCTCAGATACAAGAGAGGCAGCAAAGAGAGGTGTCTTACGTGTGATATGGAATCATTTCTTTTCTTGGGAAAGACGTCTGGCACCTAGGTCAATTGATACAAGGAAAGGGAAAACAAATTCATCAGAGACTTCATATCTTATTCCAGATGTAAGACATCATCTCACTGTTAATAAATTCACAGATTCCACTGTATGACTCTGTCCCTAACCTGCTTGTCATAGGGTGAAGAAGCAGTCACTGCCTGTCTCTTGTTTGTGAACCTGAGTGAACCAACTGACATGTGATTCTCCCATGTCACATAAATGTGAGACTTTCATGAAATCAAGAAAAAACACAGGGAAATCAGATCCGGAGCTGACCAAGAGAGGAGGTGAGATACTGACTAGGAGAAACCAGTACATCTCAGCATTGAAAAGACCAAGCTCATGAGATGAAAGGTTCTTTTTGCCAATGACAATCTTCCTTCTCTTTCCAGAGCCAGGACTTGCTCTCTCCTAATGGCTGGAACCAAACAATTGGTTAATCATTGTCTTGTTGATGCAAGAACCAGAAGTGACTATTGCACCCCCTTGAGTTCTGCTGAATCTGCAGGACGATCAGGACATAGGCACAGTGACTTTGTACCACGCTGAGGAAGGCAGGGGCAGTTTGTAGCACCTCAGCACCAGACACATCTCAATGGAGCTCCAGAAATGTAACAGAAAGTCCTGTAGCCATGCCCCAGCCTTGGTGTGTCTAATTAAGCTACCTAGAGCAGTAAAGTTACAATGAGCAGTAACGTTCAAGCCACCCAAGAAATATTCAGACTGCCTAAGGGAAATTCAGGCCATTGTGGGTTCAGCACCATCACCTTGCAACTACACCTTGCGCTAAAGATGCAGCTTTAGAATAGAATGGTCCTCTTGGAGCTCAAGGAGTGGGCATCTGAGGAAGCAAGGATGTAAATAATGTATTCCCAATGTGTTGACTTGCACTGTGATATACAAGCATTTTTAGGGAGTAAACATTGAGTAAACTGAAAGTCAGTGTTTTCCAACAGGCTTTAACTAGGATGAAATGAGCTGATAGAAATCAGAATAGGCTTTTATCTATGCAGGAAAGATTCCCTACTTTGCTAGGCTCCAGGACACTGCTGCATTTTGCCTGGCAGTGGTAGATAAATAAACTTAACCTGCTTGCAACACATGACAAGGCAAAGGACACTGTACTCAGAGAAGTGCTGGGCTCCTGTCTGCCATGAAGGTGAGAGCATCCACTACCAAATCAGCAACCACACCTACACTCACCTGGAAGGTGATGCACTGAAAAGTGCCTGGCTTCTCCACATCCCGTTCCACCAGTGTGTGATTCTGGGTTTTCACCTGCAAGGTGACAGCCAGTTGGACGGCTTCAGTCAGGGAACTGAAGTGAATGCAGAGCTTCTCCTCTTGGGCATTGTGAATGACAGCAGGGAACACCACCATATAGTGACTAGAAGAGAGCAGGAGATGTTCAAAAACAATTCAGAGGCTGAGGTGGACAGGCCAGAAGCCATCGCTGCTGCTTTTAGGAAGATGTAGGCCAGGGATCAGAAATGTCTGGAGGCCTGCAGTGAAGAAACAATAGTGCAGCTCCCTTTCCATACCAATTGCAACATGCCCAGTGTGGACCAAGATAGCTCCTGATACCTGTCTGTCACCACCTTGCCACCAGCCAGGACACAGCTGCCCCAGTGCACAACTCTCCAGCTGCAGATCTGTGTGAGGAATGAACCTGAAGACTCAGGGACTGAGGCATAAGACTTCAGTCCTCACACCCAATTTCACCTCCACCAACACAGGATGAGCAGAGACAAAAATCTGTGGCTTTTATGGCTCTGTGGTAGGTGCAGTGGAGTTCTGGCAAATACCAGAGGCTTCACCTGCAGTGGGGCCCAATGTCCAGCACTCCTAACAGGACTCAGTAGCACCTGCTTCTGCTCATGCTCCCTAAGAAGGTGGCCCCCACCATTCAGCTCTGTGATGCTAAATAGTGCAGCACCTCAGCATCCCCCTCCAATGACAGTCCCTTCCACCAAGCCCCCCAAAATCAAAAGGAGATAATCTCACGGTTCCAGGCTTGCTGTAGCTGCGACTGGGAATAGGGTCAGAGCTAAGAGGAGCACTGGTGCTCCCATTGCTTGGGCTGGGACAGACAGCTGACAAGATCCACACAGGAGGAGAGAGCTGCCTGGACTGATGGACTGGAGCAATCCTAAATACCCCCCCTCAGATGCACCTGAGTCTAACGAGTGGGGGAGTTAATACATGGAGATAGTATCTCTTCCAGGCTAATGACCTTAGCTAATATTTACTTTCTTCCACCAACAGCAGAGTAAAGGCCACACAGCACTGATCCCCACCCACATCTACCTTCAGATTGTTTTTCGGGCTGTGGGGTGCCAGAACACTGGGGAGATATGTGGGGCAGGTGACCTCTAGCCCTGACTGAAGGGGACTTAAAGAGAAAAACTCATCTCAGCTGTGGCTGGTCTGGATTCTGGCTGTAGCATTTGATGACAGCCAAAGCTGCACACCAGCTGCAGTCCTCAGCTTGTAAAAAAACATCCTCAGAACTCCCACTGTGCATCATTAGTGATCTTCCCCACTTCCAGTACTTAATCAGAGCTTGGAGGAAAAACCTCCATTCCCTGCATCACTACCTCTGTCCACTCATCCATTCCAGCCAGTCTGGTTCTGCTGGGTACAGGACCTTTTCCAGTGCTGCTCCTGCCAACTCCCCTTGTTTCTCACTGTAAGCTTTCCAAATAAAGCAAGACAATTTATGTCTTCATGTTTTATCAAATCTCTGCTTTACATCCCCCAAGCCAGACGTCCAGTCTTCTACTAGCTAGCTTCCTTCAGGCATAAGGTAGCCTACAGTGACACCACCATCCATATCCAGACTGTTCTTAGGCACTGCATCCTTGTATTTCCTCCTCCTGGGTGGCAGCAGTGAACAGGGCTTGGCCATATTTGACCTCTAGGTACAAATTCATTTGAAGGTGGATGTCCTCATCCTGCCCATGGCCCCAGCTGTGTTTTTGCAGAGCATAATCAAAGGTACATGATATAGAGTGAATTTGCCACTCTTTGCTCCCAGCTGAAGCAATCCCATGGATTTACTTTGGCTCCTTCCCCATGCATGTGCTTGGCATCCACCGTCTTAATGCACGGTCTGATGTAACAGGAACACATTAGTCTTTAACCCAGCCCTGACATTGCAGGTAATCTACAAGTTTAAAGCACTATATGTCACTGATCTGAGAGCACATTTGATTCTCTGAACTCAATAGGATTTTTGAGTTTGAGTCTAAACCAGTGGGACAAAAACCAACCTGAGTTCTGTCGGACTTCAGAAACACTCCCCATGGCTCTGCATCTCTGAATGGCCATCAGGTTGGCTGCTTCTGAAAGTAACTGGGAAAAGATAGACAACAAAAAGATAATAACACGCTGAAGTCCTTCCCTTCTTCCAGTTAGGAATGGGGACACTGGCAGAGCTATGTGTGAAACCCTGGTGTGGTCTGGCTGGAGGCTGCAAGGCAGAAGGGAAATTTCAGTAAGTAAATAATATATTAAAAAAAAATGCTCTACAGAAGAAGGACCCTGAAACAAAATCCACTAACATCACAAAGAATTAATTTGTCCAGGGTATTTCTGATGAAATCCCAGTAAAGACAGCTTTATAGAAACCGGGCCCCTGTACCAGTTAGAGAACTGAGCACTCCCGCTGCCTGCATCAGCTGAGCATCTTCCAGGAGAACAGCAACGAGCCTTACAAACCTCGGGGCAAGTGCCTTTGATGTGCAGGCAATAAACCTTGTCTCCACCCCTTCTCCCCGCCCACATCCCAGCCTCAGCCATGCGCAGCTTTCCACCTTCTTGGTTTCAAGTTCAAGAGAGACTGGCACTCTCTGGGGGCAGGGGCTGCATAGTCCTTCAGCTCTGGATGAGGGAAGACCACAGAAGCAGGGGCAAAGGGGGGACAGAGGAGAGGCTAAGCTTTCCATGGAGGGATTCGACCTGCAGTCAGCTATGTGGAGCATCGCTTTCCTGTGGGGCAGCATCCTCCTCCCGCCTAGCACGGCTGGAATGCCTGCAATGCTGTAAGAACCTCAGCTGCTTTGCATATGCACTCTGGTCTGTGGGGGATCCTGGAGGGGGTGGTGGTGGGACAGAAACAGAAGTCTTGAGATCAGGAGCCGTTTTCCAGGGGGGCATCATTTCCTCATATTCCCAAGGTTTCAGTTGGTTCTAATTCACCCTTCCCACCCTACTCCTTCTCCTGGTTGATTCTCCCTTTGGTGTTTTTGATGTAGACCATGAATTTCTGCAAGGACTCAGGCAGAGTAAATCTGACAGCTTTTTAGCAACCTTGCAACATCTCACACCTCCTGCTGTGCTCCAGGATATGTTTCATAGAATCCTAGACTGGTAGGGGCTGGAAGGGATCTCTGGAGATCATCGAGTCCAACCCCCCTGCCAGAGCAGGGTCACCCAGGGCAGGACACACAAGAACATATCCAGGCAGGTTTTGAAAGTCTCCGGAGAAGGAGACTCCACAACCTATATTCCATGTACCATAGGCTGACCCAGTTCTTGCTCAAATGATGCTTTTCTGATGTTTTCCCCTGTTTCCTTCAGCATGAAGCTTTGCTTTATGGAAATACTGCTTGCTTCAATAGGCTGTCTGCTGTCCTGCCTGTAATACCATTTTTTTTGGTAGATTCACAAGAAAGTAATCCAGCCTGGGTCTTGGGATCCCTGAATGACAGCTGCAGAGATTCTATCTCATGCTTTTATAGCTCAGAAGTCAAGGACAAGGGATGAATTGTCTGAGGGGTCTAAGAGAATGTTCCAGACTAAAGGATCATTAGAAGCAAGGGGTGCATGGGAGGTTCTTTAGTGTCCATCTCATTCTTTGGGCCAGTGGTGGGGTGGAGGTGTGGTGAGTCAGGCTGATTTGGAAAGTCAAACTGTTGTTGGCATCTATTATAAGATCCCCAACAGACAAGCTGCTCAAGGCAGCTTGGGAGCATTCAGGTGTGAAAGTACTCAAGGATCCTGGCCATCAGGACTTTGACTCCCTCTTGCCAGAGTGCTGGGTCATGGCCCTGCCGCCTGCTGCTCTGATCTTGCAAAACAAGCCACTGGCTGAACCTGTCCAGATGCAATAAGCAGGAGGAGTCAGTGATAGGAGTTTTCAACCCTACTTGAGTGTTGGCTTTTCTTTGGTCCTAGTTCCTTCAGTGAAGTCTAAGATGAAAAAATGCAAACAACATAAACAGCTTCTTGGTATTATCCATGGGCACAGCTATGACAGTAGCCACAGAGGTGTGAGACTTGGCATAAGAGAGCAAGGAGAATGAGAGCGTTAGAACCTGCAGAGAAGGTGCTCATGAAACTTTATGTGTGGGACACGAAGCCAGGACACTGGGTCCCATCTGCATGGCATTGGTTCTGAGCCCAAGAGTAGCTGATAGGACAGAAAACAGACAACCAGCCAGGCAAGCTGATACGCAGTGTCACTCAGCAAAAAGGCCAGGCTCAGGAAACCTGCAGTGTAGCCAAACTCTGCTGATGACGCTTGAGTGATGTGGGGAGTCTCTTCACCTTATTTGACCTTCAGATTTGGAAGCAGTGATTTTATAGTTTCACATGTGCCTGCAGCAGGTAGTGCAGACTCAGTGTTAACAGCTACAGTACCTGTAGAGGGAGAAGAATGGTGTGATCTTGTCCCACTGGCATTGTGACTATGGAATAGAGAGACCAGGAAGTACACAAACCCTATAGTGAAAATTTGTCCTTTTCTAAAATCATTTTCACCCGACTGTCGGGATTGGGTTTGTTTTATTTGGTTGGTTGTTTTTGTGGTGTGGTTTGGTTTGGTTTCTATTGATTTCTTTGTTTTGTTTTATGTTGTTTCATTTTGTTACTGTTTTTTACTAGAAATTATGCTGTGGCAATACCATCTCAGCTCTACTACCCCTTCCTAGAGACAGTGTGCCTCCAGCTCAGCAGAAAGCAAGCAGTCCCAATCCATGTGACAGTAACCTTGCAAAGCAGAGCTGGGAATGAGACTCTGATCGCTCAGTCCATCTCTCAGCTCACCTTCTTTCATTGCACAAGCTTCCAGGTAAGGAATGTATTTTTGAGAGTTGTCAGTAGGGTGGATAGTGCATGAGCTTTGCTCATGCTGGACAGGGAGGCAAAGAAATGTGTCTTCCTATGGGGGCATCTTAATCAGGCACTGAATCTTCTGCTTCAGCCTGTATAGGTCTGCCAATGTCCTTCCCATGGCACAGCCCACTGATATTCTAATAGTCTGGAAAACATTCTGAAATGTACTTTGTGGCCTTTCAGGGCAGGAAGAACTAGAGCAATAAAAAAACATTATTACAAAAGCCTGTGGCTCCATTAATGGAATCTAAGTGATGGTTACAACTATGCCTGCAGGTCCCTCCTCCTGTTGGGAACCCTGATGAAGTGGCTTTTATTGTTATCACAGTCCTGGAGGCCAACTCAGAGTTTCAGAAGAAACAAAAAGTCCTAATCAAACGTGCAGACAAGACAACTTTTATCCAGACGGACAGACCCGTGTACAAACCCGGACAGATTGGTATGGACAGAATGCCATGTCTTGTGAGAGGAAGAGCAGTCCTTAGGCCACAAAGTATGGGGTAGCCTCTAGCACTTGGAGCAGGGCTGGCTCTGCAAGGAAGATGGCTCACAGGCTCCATCTCCCTTCTAGGCTTTGAGGGATTTGGGGATACCTCTCTCCTCTATCAGCATGGTGCATGTTTCTTCCTCTACCAGCCACATGCAGCATGCCAGAGTGTTTTGGCTGATGGCTGACAAAAGGTTCAGACACCACTGCATTGTATTCATGATTGCTTCAGTCAAAGCCACGCTAGTTTGCCAGTGCCCTAAATCCCTCACAGACTTTCTCAGATGAGGATCATGGTCCTGCAGGCCCCATCACTGCCTTAGCACAGCTCAGATCACGATAGGGTAGAGCTGTTTCTCACCAGCAGAGCCAGCCTTCCCAGAAACCTCACCACTGCCTCTCCTACCACTTTTTTTTTCCTAGAAGGCTGCCAGCTCATGACAGGGCTTTGAGCAGAGGCACAGGAGTGGATGGTTCTAGCTGCTGCTGACACCCTCTCAGCACATGATGAGCACATGGGCTCACCTTTCTTAGTTGTCCATTCTATCCATATAATAACAACAGAGTTGTTATTGTGAACAGACATGATTTCATTTCAGCCATTCCTGTCTTTCTTTTGTTCTGTAGTCATGCTGCGAATTGTAACCTTGGATCAGAACTTTATTGCCAGCAATGAAAAAGTAAGTCAAGAGTGGAGAAACATTAATAAATCTGAAAATGCTATGGGCTGTCTCCATGACTTCTGGATAAGTGCTTTGTCCAGCTAGGTGATCCACCTGTGAACAGCTAGTCCCACTGTAGCTTTTGATGCCTGCAAAGAGAGTTGAGCACCAGCTGCAATGCAGGAGCTGCTCATGATGTTGGGTCACAGGCAGTACCTGGGAATTACTTAGGGAAGACTCATGGATGGTTGGGGGATGAAAAATGTCAGGGAGATGGATGGTAACTTACCCAAAATCATCCCTCTGATAACTCTTATTTCCTCCCCACAGCACCACGTGGTGGAACTGAAGGTAAAGCACCTACTTTATTGAAAGTGATTGCTTCTCACCTTCAGGAAGACACAGGTTTGGAGATGATGGTGGGGAAATATGCATGCAGAAAGCCATTTACCTCAGAAAGAATGGGAATAGTCCTCAACTTCTTGCCCATCTTTCCTTTAGTATCCACACAGGTTTGGCAGTGCAGGGGTTCCTGCAGTGCATTATAGGTTCCACTGAAAACCAGTCCAGCAAACTTTTCTAGAGTAGTCACAGGACACTGACCATGTCAGTCAACAAAGCCTCCAAATGCTCTTGCATCCCAGGTCTCTACATCCTCTTTTCTATACTGGGCCTCATGATCCCCCATGTGAAGTCCTGGCCTCATTTCTCCAGACTTTCCTGGGGACTCAAGAGATCAGACTCCCCAGTAATCACTCCTAAGTAGCTCATGCCTTAAGCAGCAAGTGTTGTCGGGGCTGTTCCACAGTGACCTGGAACCTGTGCTTGTTCAGATGACCACAGGAGTCTCTAAGAGGGACCACATCTATCTCTTTATGAGACAGGCAGGTGATAAACCACAGCTTTTCAGCAGTCAGTGAGATGGCTGTGCCACCAGAAAGCAATAATATGATAGATTGCCTTTGTCAATGAGCCCTGTCCCCTTTGAGCTTGGACTCACCTGAGCACTACAGCTGTGTCATAGACCTGGGCTCTCAGAACAAGAGGATATGTTCTCAGACCATGCTGTCCTGCAAAAGAGTCTCATTTTGCACAAGGAAATAAATACTCTCTCTGCAACTACCTATGCAGGACCCCAGAGGGAACCGAATTGCACAGTGGTTGAACGTTATACCTGTGGGAGGCATCGTGGATCTGTCCTTCCCTCTGGCTGCAGAAGCACCAGCTGGAGAGTACACCATCAAAACACCTGATCGCACGCATACCTTCAGGGTAGAGGAGTATGGTAAGAGTCTCAGGGAGCTGATGGCAGCAAAGAAAAAGATACCGCTTCCAGCTCCCTGCCTCACACAGAGCTGGATGGGCCATGCAGCTGTGAACATCTGTTTGAGTTGTGCTAGCATCTGAGATGAACCTGCCAGTGCATGTAATCACTGACTTTCACTCAAGCCCACTGGCTTTGATCTCTCCTGGGGCATGAGGATGGACTGAGGCACTGTCCCAAAGCTGCACTTTGGGGAGCAGACTAAGGCTGTCTGCTGCCACCACACTCTCTTTGGCTGGTCTGCTCATGCACTGCTGCTGCCAGGCCCTGTGTTGGTGGTCAGGGAATGAAAAGATAGATTTCTTTTCTGTGAACAACCATTTGAGGACATTTGGAACAAATGAGCTCACTCTATTCTTGCTGAATTCTATTTCTCTTGCTTTTGCACAGTGCTGCCCAAGTTCAGTGTCTCCATCCAGATGCCTCAAGTGGTCACCATCTTGGAGGAGAACTTCCATCTCCATGTCTGTGGCATGTAAGCTAACTTATCATGACAGAAAATGCATTCTTACTGGTTTGGAAACTGCACGTCTATCAATATTTGAGCTCAAAATGGTCTCTGCTAACCCTACACCCACCTCAAAATCTGGTACCCTGGTGTCCTTTGCTAAGGAAGTTTCCCATACTCTGCTTTCTCCATATTCTGTCTCCCTACTTCTTCCCCGTGAGTCTGAAAATGTGGCAGTGGATCCCTTCAGCGGGGCATGTGTCCTACAATACCTCTGTTGCATTGATTAGTGCAAGTGTGGAAGGAGTAATGACTCAATCTGTGGCCAGCACAATGTCCCCCAGCACTGTCTGGTGGGACTAGTGTTGACTTGGAGAGAACCACTACCTTCTGCCTCAATCTGATGAAGTCATTTTAACTTCTCGGTCGCTGATGAGCTTATGAACTATGAAGATGCTGCAGGCTGTTGGGTTGTATAGCAGGAAACCACAGGCTAGAGCTGCTATTTTTGCCCCTTGAGCCAGTGTTTCTGTCTGTGAGTGTTCTTTCTGCTGTGTTTGCCAGGTACACGTATGGGAAACCAGTCCAAGGTAGTGTGAAGGTTGTGGTCTGCCGTCAACATCTCCGCTATAACCAGAAGTCTTCCAAAGCCAAGCACAGCATTTGTAAGAATTACACCGGCGAGGTGAGCACGTGGGACATCCACTCTGCTTCGGAAGGAGAGGAACAGGGGCAAAGGGGAGAATACTGAAGGAAGGAGTGGTACAGACATGAGCTATTGAAGCAGCATTGCTCTTTGCTTGGGGATCAATGACTGATGGGTCCTTAACTCCCCAGTACAGCAATCTTAGCCCCTCTCAGCAATTTCTCTGACCGCACTTAGATGCACTCAGATGCACTCAGTGCAAGAAGCATCTGTAGGCAAGCTAACTATTACAGATTTGCCTACAAAACAGGCATTAGAACAGGGCAATAAAAATTACAAACAGTGATTCACTTCCACTGGATGCTTTTTGGCACCACCCTTTAATCTGGTGTAAACACCTATGTGCCCTTTCCCAGAAAGACCAGGTTTGGAGACACAGAAATTACCTCTTGTGTCTAAGCAAGCAATTGCAGTTCAGCACATTTTACTCATTCATTACTTTACTGACTCATCTCTAGAGTTAAATCCATGCATCTATAGATGTTTACATATTTTAAAATAACCCAGCACACACCTCAAAGATAAATCCTGCCCTAGCAGAGAAATCGTGTTGTCAGGGAGAAATGACAACTCATGTTTGCTACTGGCAAATGAGCCTGTGAAGACGAGACACATGCAAAACAGCATCTCCTACTAGTGACTGCTCCACAGAAAAGAAGTACAGTCCATTATGGGAGTTGTCCTTTAAATCAAGAGTCTTAATCTTACATTTTTAGACTTGCAGTCCTTGGATTTGATCTACACTGCAGAAGGGATGAATGCATTCATGACTGGTTAACAGATACTATTTCACATTCCCAGACAAACAAGGATGGCTGCTTTGCCACGGAGGTGAATATTAAGGTCTACCAGCAGAAGCGTGGTGACAGATATGATTTCAACCTGGAAGCTGTGGCTTTTCTGAAAGAACATGGAACAGGTAGTTAAAACTGATCCTGCACTTCATGGGAAAGATTGTACTTTACACTCACATAGCATGCTTGTCTTTGGGTTTTCATTTCTAAGAGTACTTATGGATCTTTGTGTCGTCCCATCAAACCACTGGAGCTTTCTGCACTGAATCCCAGAGGGTCAAGGATTCAGAGGCTTGTGTCTTCCCTGGGAGCACCATGGCAGCATGGATGTTCTCGTGTCCCATACCACCCAGGTGTGACCCACATAGGACATGTGGGTTCTTCCAGTTGCAGGATGGGCTGTTCCTACACAAGCTGTTGTGGCCAGTCCAACTCGAGCAGCCACCTTGGTTTGGTAGAGATGGGCAAGAGCTGCTTTTTCTCCTCTTCTTGACAGAGTAGAAATGTGCACAGAGGTGGGCCAGGCCAGCTTCTTTTGTTCTTAAACCATACTTTAGAAAAGTCCATTGTAATGAGGAGATACTCGGAGCAACCAGTGATAACCAAGGCCCTGACTGTGTACTGTTAATAGGTGTTTACCAGATTTATCTCCATATTCCAGAGAGGGAGATGATCCTATTTGTCCAAAGCTACTAGTAAATATCCCACCCTGTAAGGATTCCTCTCTTATAAAATTTGACAGACCCTTCCTTACAAGAAAATGCTTTTCAGCCCCTTTCTGAAAGCAGTGAGACACATTCACTCAGAAAACAGCTGCTGTGATTTCAGATGGGCACCACATGACAGCAGGCTGTAAACCAACATGGTGGGGCAAGGAAAAAGGTTTCATTCCAGTGACTCTGCTGTGAGAATGGGAGGAGAGTGAAAGTGGACAATTATGACTAGGATCATCTTAAACAAAGTCAGAAAGAGCATTTGAGACCTGTCTGGCAGAGACCTCCCAACTGACTGCTGTCATTCTGGCAGGTCAGACCATAGGAGGCACTGCTGCCAAGCGTGTGTTAAATGACTCCTGAAGTTAACTAGTCCCCTATAAGTGATAGTCCATCCCTTCCCTCAGTCCATCCAATCTTGCTGCCTTTGCTCAGATGTATGATACTCACCTCCTGTCTTTCCTAGGGGTGGAGGTCAACACCACTGAAAACTGCAAGGTCACTTTTGATATCACAACTCTCCAGTTCTGGGGGTCAAGCTACTACTATCAGCAAGGAGCTCCCTACTTTGGAAATGTAAGTGAACAAAGCAGAAACATGGGAAACCCACCAGCTGGGCCCAAGGGGGTGGCGGGTGCAGAAGTAGTGAGGGGTCCCCTTGCTCTGAGCTGCCCAAAGCTGCTGACACAGTCCTTTGTCTCAATGTCTCTTTTGACATCTCTACCAGTAGGTAATCCAAAGGTGTGACCTTTGATAGGCACACGGATTTCCCAGATGAGATAGATGGCTGCTGCATAAATGGGGAATAGTTGGAGGAGTTTGAGTTCACACTGAGAGTCCCTTTTAGACAGGGCAACTGGGACTTGTACTGGGAGGTAGATTTTCAATCCTGAGGTCTCCAATTCTCTGACTGTTGTCTGCATCATTACAGCTGGAACTCAAAAGTGCCAATGGGACATACCTGAAGAACAAGGAGGTGATTCTTACAGTGTCCTATGGTAGCAGGAAGCAGACCAAGACCTACTTCACAGATGACACCGGGATGGCTTCCTTTACCCTAGAGACATCAGCATGGGACAACAGCAGTAAAGTTCTACTCCAGGTTAAGCCAAATAACTATACTGGATTTGGCTAGCCCAAAGCAATGCATCTCTCAGACCTATAGTCTATGTCATTGTCTTAGTCTAGCCAGGGAGATGGAGACATGGAGCCGTGGAATGACAGATCTAGGGCAAGACAAATAGCCCATAGCAGAGCCAGTGTTCTGGCCCCTGGTGCCATACACAGGCCCTGAGCAGTAAGGAGACATGAAGAGAGCTGGGGCACTGGACAGAGACCCCATGAAGTTGTGACTGAGTTCTGCCTACATAGCACCCCTGTCTGAGGTGGGATTTGTGGGGCTGGGCACATGAGAGAGCAAAGGGAGAACTCCCACATGGTATGGTACAGGAAGGTAGGAAAGGAACTGGAAAAGAAACATCTGAAAATACATGTGTAGAAGAAAATGTCAGTGACCAGTTTGCATTATGTTTCCTCATAGCATAAGAGTTAGGAGAGACCTGGAATAGAAGAGACAGAAAACATAGGAGATGAAGGAAGGCTAGTAAGGAATCTGGAATAGAGTAGGCAACGAGTAGGTAAGGAGATGAATGGGGATCCACCAGCAAGGAATTGACAGAGAAATGTTTGCATCTGTTTTACCATGAACAAAGGAAGGCTCTCTTGTCTGGTTGTAGGGTTAGCTTTCTAATACCTGTCCTATCTAACTTTCAAGGTCAAGGCACTTCAAGGCAAGCCCTGTCTCTCTATCAGAGTGCATACAGTATGTTAGTGTATGGATGCTGCAGGCTCACAGGATGTTAATATCATAGCCTCAGTGTAGATGAGCGAGGCTATTGATCTTCAGTTGTCCCCTCCCACCTCTACCCTGTGGATCAGGGAAAGTGCTAGAAGAAATGCAGTGTGCAGGTGGAATAACACTGACCGGTGCAATACATGATTAGGGGGGATCTGTGCTGATACTTTCCCCACAAGTACCATGTCGAAGCAATAGGTTTAGTGGTGTGATTCAGGGACAAATAAGCTGCTCTATGCAGTCTAATGATCTGGCTTGCTCCCGGGGTTGCAGGAGCATTGCAGAAGTTCAGGCTGTAGCCCAAGCACTAGTAGTATCCTGCTCACTGCCTCCAGATTAGGTGCTAGGTTTATCCCAGGGCGTGATGGAGTAGCCAATGTCGAGCTTCACAGACACTTAGACTGAGCCTGGCTTAGGTGGAACTATACACCTTACTCTGGGAGAGTTCAGGACCCACCATCCAGACAGTCTTGGTTTTGGCGTGGGGAGAACTGTACGAAATCTTCAGACACCGAGCCACCTTTTCTGTGCCACAGGCGAAGACCCAGCCGGAGGACTTAAGCAGTCGAAGTGTGAGGGTGTCTTATGGCACTGCCTCTCTCACACTGAGGGCCTTCTACTCTTCCAGCCGCAGCTCCGTGAGGATCCAGCCAGTGCAGGCGATGCTGCCCTGTGGGGATGTGCAGCAGGTCACTGTGCACTATCGCATCCTAGCCACAGAGCTGGGGGATGGGGCTTCCAGAGCAGACTTCTACAGCCTGGTGAGTGCACGGCAGCGCTGGCAGCAAGGTCAGCTTTGCCCATGTATCAGCACAGGGGCTTTTGCTGGCCCAGAGATGTGGAACACGGGCACTACCAACCCTTTGCTCTGTTCATTACCTTTCAGGTTTTGGCCAGAGGGTCGCTTGTGCATCACGGCCAAACGACGGTACTTCTTGATCCGTTGTTAGGTAAGAACATGCAAACACGAGGACCAGATTAAGGACCCAAAAGGAAAGCCCTTCCACCCTAAATGGGAAAGGAGAGAAAAGAGATCCGAAAACAACAGAAAACAGATCAGGCACCAAAAAAAATCAAGAGGAAATGGCAAACATGCTATCTCTCTTCTGGTTTTTTAATTCCCCCCTGCCCCTTTTTTTTTCTGATCATACAATGAAATTGTCAGAGTTTATCTGAAATCAGGAATTAATAGAGAAACTTGGAAATTTCTTTTCCAAGTGCACACTGTTGCCAAGATGCTTCATGATGTAACTGCTACAAAATGGCACTAACCTACATCTTGGTCTAGCTGTGGCCTCCCCAGAAGCCACGCAGAATTATTTTTAATCCAAGTAACTGTACAGAAATATTATAGAGGATGAGCATGTTGCTGCTGTAATCCTTGGAGACAGACTTTCTTGCCTCTTCCTATATTTGTTTTATTTGTCCTTCTTCCTTCAGAACAATATAGTGGGGTTTTCAATATCACTCTGCCCATTGACCGCATCTCGCCCATGGCTACCCTCTTTGTTTACACCACCTTCCCTGATGGACAAGTGGCAGCTGACACCTTCAGTCTGAAAGTCTCCAAGTGCTTCAGGAACCCTGTAAGTATTGCACAAAACATAAGGTGGGCAGGTAGGCTGGAGAGCAGCTAATTAACTGCAAAATGTCAATAGATGTCCAGCAGAACCCGGCAGACACAGTCTCCCCTTTCTTTCTTCTGTCAATATCTTCAGTCCCTCTTTCTTCTGCTGTTTCAGGTGAAGCTTGGCTTCTCAAACACAGTGGCTCTCCCAGGATCAGCCGTCCGTCTCCATTTGCAGGCTGCACCAGGCTCCCTATGTAGCATTCGTGCTGTAGACCAGAGCGTCCTTCTCCTGAGGCCAGAGGCTGAGCTATCCAAGAACAGTGTGAGTCTCTGTAGTGCTGAGCCTTGGTAATATTGGAGGGATGCCTTTTGAATATCTAGTTGAAGGCGCTGGTTAATAAGGTACAGTGGATATGACAAGTACTTGACTGGGGATAGAACATGGCTTAAAGAGGAAAAAAAATGAAGGCCAACATCAAACATCAGTCAAAATCCCTGTTCTCTACAGGAGGATCTAATAGAATAACTCACTGGCATCCCCAAGTACAGCCTGAAGTCACATTCCTGTTAAACTTTGGGTGCTCTGCCACAGTGGCAACCAGATGGCAAGAGACTTCCATCTCCTCACCCAATTCATGACAGCGTTCTGAGAAAAAAAAGTTATGTTAAAAAAAATCGTGCCCAATGTGTCATGGGCTCCATGTCTTTGCTACCTCTCACATGAACCAGAGAGTTTGTCCATCCACAGGCTGGACACTGAGAGGTGCCTTGGCAGTGGAAGGGTCCTGTTTCTCCTCTAGACCTGTGTTGCATTGGGTCTAAGGACCCTTGGATTGCCTCTTGACACTGGTGGATCCACAATATGCTTTCAGTCACAGAAGAAGCTATAGGGGAGGTGTCCTCATTGTATGCATTGAGCTCACATGAGCTAGAAATGGCCACAGATATGCAGCCATACCCCAGAAGGATTCATGTTCATCTCTAGTGCTATGCTTCTAAAACTTGTGGATGCTCTCCATGAAGCTCAAAAACCTTTGGGGTTGGTCTTTTGTGGCAGGCAGGATCTGAACGCTGCCTCTGTGGTCACAGAAAATCTCTGGATAGAAATTAAAAGCTTCCCACTTGTCACACTGCCCTGTACCATTTTCATTCTCTGTCTACAGGTGTACAATATGTTCAGCTATTCTCAGGAGCACCCCAGCACCCTTACAGACTATTACAGTGACTACTGCACTATCCACAAGAGCCCAGGAAGCACTGGTGCCCCTCAGACCACCCTTCCACCAGGAACGACGTCACCGTTCGTGTACAACAGATACTTTTATGCAGTGTCCCAACCAGATGTTTATGAATTTCTGAAGGTAAATCTAATTTCCAGAAAACCTGAAATATCAGAGCTGAGCTCCTTTGTAAGCCAGGCCAGCACTGGGTAGCTTCACAGATTGTCTCTTTCTGTAAAAGCTGGCAACTTCAGGTTCTGAATTTGCCAAGTGTCTGAGCTTGCCAAGCTTCTGAACTGAGATCTCTGACACTCCACGCTCCCAGGTTGATAGATTCCCATTGATCAACCAGATCCCTAGAGCTCAGCTCCTCATTTATCCCAAGCTCAAGACCCTCAGACTTTATATGGATTGGAAGAAGAGGGGAGTGTCAGTCTGAATCAGAGAAAAATGGAGGTTGGACAAGCAAAGTACCTGAAAGAAAAGGGCGGGTTGGGGAAAGAAGGGAAAGAAAAGTAGAAGTGAATAGCAGGTGAAAAATGAGAGCAAGTCTGTGTCAAGGTGAGCATAAAACTGTGGTGCCAAAATAATAACTTTGTGTGTGGGCACACACATGTGAATGGTCATTCCCACAGTCTTGACTGGGAAGAGCCTCCTTTGGCATGAGGAGTCAGGACCAGGCTTTGGGAGCAGGGTGGTTCTGCATTCTCTCCTGTATAAATTCACGGGTCGGGCTGAGGTGCAGCAACACAGGGTGGCTGATATGCTGGGAGCTGGGGGCAGAGCCAGACCCTCAGATACTCTACTGATACCTACCTTCTTTTCTTCCCCTTCTTCCCTCCAGAATTCAGGTCTAACATTTTTAACCAGCCTTAAAATCAAGTCTCCAATTGAGTGCCGCACCCAAACCTCTTTCTACTATGACTACATGTGTACATCTCAATTTATCCTGTTTCTTTGGAAATCACGGGTAACATACAGGCTGCACAAGGGCAGCTGAACGTGCAGTGTGATGAGAAACTGGGGATGGCTCCCAGAGATGAGTGGGAGGTTGCACAGGACATGTGCACCACAGGAAAGCGGGGGGAAGGGTCCTGACGTGTGGGTGGCCAATGAATTGCAGGGGTAGAGAGGTGGCTGCATGGGAAAAACCTGCTTAGGAGCTTCTGCTGACAGGCAAGCATATAGACAAGAGGGAAAATGAGGCAGATGTCTTGGGTAGGAACATCTCTGTAAGGCTAGGAAAGGTCTTCCCAAAAACCAGAGAATGAGCCAAGATTTGTGCTGGGCAGTATCTAGGCCTTAACTCAAGAGGCTGAAAGCAAAAATGAAAGCAGGTAGAGTTCCTCACAGGGGAGCACACACGTACTGGAATCATCATGGTCTCCTGGATTGGCTCATGGAAGACAACAGGGAAGTAGGTTGAGGGCATCTTGGGAAGGACAAGGAGGATCAGAGTGGGCATGGGAGGGATGAGGAGCTGAGCTTTTCCCAGCTGAACTCTATCCTGATTTCACAGCTCTGCCTTTGAATGAATGCTTGTATTCCCAATAGCTTATGACGAGCTGGCAGAGTTGGACAACTTGGACCCAGAAGCAGATGCTGCTGTTGAACGTGCCAAGTCAGAGCATATTGAGCTGGGTAGAAAGGCAGGACCAGTACGTACCTGGTTTCCAGAGACATTCATCTGGACTCTGGTTCCCGTCAAGTGAGTAATTATGGACTGTGGCCCCACATGGATCCAGACCTCCTACCAGCCATAGCAAAGAGGGAATGGGCAGGAGCAGAGTCCGGGTATTATTGCCTTCTGTGCCCACAAAGAAAAGGGACGTGTGAAAAAATGGATCAGAACATTGGAGTTGTGGTTCAGTTCCTGACCGTGCCTGAGATTTTCCAAATGGTCCTGGGGAACTTAAAATCACAGGGTCCTATAGGATGGAAGTGGCCTCCAAAGGTCTGTAGTTCAAAATAAGTGTAAGGCAGGTCCAATTAAATCCGATTGTAGTCAAGTTCTCTGCATCTCCGAGGACGGAGATTCCACAAACTATCTGGGCACCTGTTCTAGTGTTTGACCATCCTGATGGAATTTTTATTTTTCTTATATCAAGTCAGAATTTCCCATGTTCCAGCTTGTGTCTGTTCCCTTTCATCCTATCAATATACAACTCAGAAAAGACTGGTTCTGCATCTTCCTGGTTGGTAGCTTTAGAAAGCAGAAAGGTCTTCCCCTAGCCTTTCCCTCTTCAGTTTGAAAACTCCAGTTCTTTCAGCCATTCCTTTTACATCAAATGCCCCAACCCTCTGACCATCTTGGTGGTCCTCCATGGAATGCATCTGAGTATGTCAGAATCTTTCTTGTATTGTAGCATAAGAAAGTGCAGCGGTCCAGGTGTGGTCCCACAAAGGAGGAATAGAGGGGAAAAGATAACTGTCCTCAACCCAATTGCTGCAGTCTTCTTAACACCATCCAGAAGTAGATGGCCTTCATTGCTGTAAGGGCACATGAGATGTCTCACACTCAACTTGTCATCCACCAGGACCCTCACCTCCTTTTCTGCAAAGCTGCTTACTGGCCGGTCACTGCCTAGTCCGTACTGTTGCATGGTATTATTCCATCCCAGGAATGCAATTCCATCCCAGTCCCACCCCAGGAACCCCTCTGCTAATGCATAGCATCATTATGCTAACCTTGATGAGGATGTTCTCTCTCCTATTAGCCAGATCATCAACAAAGCCATTAAGAAGTATGGGCCTAAGTGTCATTCCCTGAGGGATGCCATAAGTAAACAGCCACCAGCTGGACTTTGTGTCACCAATAACCAGCCTTTGTTCCCAATGGTCCAGCAAATTCTCTGCTCACCTTTTCATCCACTTGTCCAGTCCAGAGTAGTGTGGCTACAAGAATGCTATGGGAGACTGTGTTGAAGACCTTGCTAAAGTCAAGTTAGGAAGCATCTGCTGTTCTCCACTTACTCACACAACTCAGCTTTCTTAGTTCTCTCGCATGCCAATGTTCTTCATCTGTAAAATAGGATCTCTTTGGCTTCTTTGGCTGGATTATGCCCACTTTAGAGCAGGGACAGTGTGATGGTTTGTGTATGCAGATCTGTAAGTGACACTCACCGTGATGAATGCTGAACTGTGACCGGGCATGTAGGTGGTAGTCTGGTGGAATTGTCACAGAGTACTCCTGGCGCAGGGAGGGTCTACAACATGGAATCAGAAAATGCCTTGGGTTGGAAGGGACTTCTAAAGGTCATCTAATCCAACCCCCATGCTGAGAGCAGGGACATCCTTAACTAGATCAGGTTGCTCAGAGACTCATCAAGCTTGACTTTGAATATCTCCAGGGATGGGGCCTTCACCACATCCCTGGGCAACCTGTTCCAGTGCTCCACCACCCTTATAATAACTTCTTCCTTACATCTAATCTAAATCTACCTTTCTCTAGTTTAAAACCATTGCCCCTGTCCTATCACTACATGCCCTTGTGACCAGTCCCTCTCCAGCTTTCTTGTAGGTCCCCTTCAGGTACTGGAAGGCCACTGTAGGGTCACCCTGGAGCCTCCTCCAGACTGAAAAACCCCAACTCTCTCATCCTGTCTTCATAGCAGAGCTGCTCCAGCCCTCTGATCATTTTCATGGCCCTCCTCTGGCCCCACTCCATCAGGTCCCTGTCCCTCCTGTGTTGAGGCCTCCAAAGCTGGACGCAGTACTCCAGGTGAGGTCTCACCAGAGCAGAATGGCAGAATCACCTCTCTCATGAACCCTTGGGAGCCATGTGGGCCCATATAAAACAAGAATTTGAGGTACAACACTTTCCAGAAGCAAATTCTAGTTTGCATTTACCTCTCAGTCCTTCCTTGCCCACCTATTTGCTATCCTTCCCATACCTCTGTCCTACTTTTGAATCCCAACACCTTCACACACACTTATATGAACATCCAGTTCATAGTCCTGCATTTGTCTTCGCACGGGAAAGTTTTACAGGGATGGGGACAACCTCTTCCACTCTGTTTTCTCCTCAGTGACTCAGGGGCTGCTGAGCTAGCTGTCACAGTACCCGACAGTATCACAGACTGGAGAGCCATGACCTTCTGCACCTCAGAGAGCCATGGGTTGGGAATCTCAGAGACCACCAGCCTGCGGAGCTTCAAGCCCTTCTTTGTGGAACCCACCTTGCCCTACTCTGTCTTCCGGGGAGAGTCATTTCCCCTGAAAGTCAAAGTCTTCAGCTACCTGAAGCAATGCATGGCAGTGAGTGGCTCCCTCCAGGATGGTTTTCAAGCAGGGGGATGTGGGTTAACAGTACTTCACCAACAGAGACCCAGACAAGGGGCTGCCTCCTTTGGCAAAAGACACCAAGGAAGCTCTTCATGAAGCTCCATGCAGAGCCAGCTCTATCCACCTTGTTCCTCCCCATAAGCTCAACCCCACAGGACTGAGATATCCATAGGCTGTTGGTGTCCCACAGATGTTGCAACAAGGCCATCATCATACTCACCCCGGGCTTCTGGGCTTGACTGGTATTTGGGAAAACACAGCAGCAACTCGTAACCCAAACTCCCTTTTGTTTCACCCCTAGCTCCAGCTCAGCCTGATGGACTCCAGGGATTTTGAATTTGTGCATGCAAATGTCAGGTTCACTGTCTGTCTGTGTCCTGATTCAGCAAAAACATTTTCCTGGGATGTGAAGGCTACAAAATTAGGTAAGGGGACAAGGGAGGGGAAGGAGTGGGAAGCCTCAGCAGAGATGCTCGAGGAAGCCAGAGCTGGGCTGGAAGGGACAATGGCCTATTATGCGAAGCATGAGAAGCCTTAGGCTGAGCAAACCGATGTGCCAACTGTCCTCTTGCTGTTTTCTTCTTCAGGGAAGGTGAATTTCACTGTCACTGCTGAGGTGATGGAGCTGGAAGATGTCTGCACTGAGAGTACAGCTGTTGTGCCAGAGTCTGGAGGGAAGGACACCGTGGTTAAACACCTGCTGGTGAAGGTCAGAGTATGCCTCGGGGTCCTGGTGAGGCCAGAACTGGGTCATGCTCAAAATGGGCTGGTGGGTGGCTCTGGGAAAGGAGAGTCAGCTGGGCAGGTAAGCACATTTCTGAGGGGGGCTGGTCAAGGAGCAATCCTAAGAGGAGGTTGTATTGCAGCTTGAGCTGAGCACCTCCACTTGATGGGGCAGAGACATTAGAACAGTTGGTAGTAGGGCAAGGAGGGCAGAGGCCCTGTAACAGCTTAGAAAACTGCTTCCTAGTGAAGATCCACTGTCAGCACACAGATCCCTGCTGTCTGTGTGAGGCCCTTTGCGTGGCCCATAAGGACAGAAAAGGTGCTTGCGGGAAGGTGAGGTGCTGCACGGCTGCTACCTCATTTTACTGCTCTCTTTTCTGAGCTGAACAGCTTTTCCCCACCAGGCAGAGGGGTTGCTGGAGGAAAAGACCCACACCTCACTCCTGTGCCCTCAAGGTAGGTGCAGGTACACCAGAGACAGGGACTGTCTTACTCCTGGAGCTGTACGCACACACAGAGCAAGTGCAGTGCGTGAACAACTCTAGGAAAGATGCGTGGGGAGGGAAAAGTAAGGGATTCTGGAGCTTTTAAGAGGTGGCAAAGCCATTCAGCTCTACCTAGTACTACAAGCTCCTGGCAGCACCAAGCTACTGCCTAGCCACATCACAGTCACTCATCAGTGGGTGGCGTGATCTCTGTGCCATCCCGTCTTTTGAATGCTGATTTTGCCAACTGATGAATGATCCCAGCCTCATTTATACCATCTCCTGGGAATGTCTATTGGTCTGCCATCTGCCTCTTGTTGTTCTGATGCTCTTGTCATTTGCAGGAACTTCAGCTTCAGAGACAATCACTTTCACTATGCCAGAGAACACGGTTCGTGGGTCAGAGAGAGCCCAGATCTCTTTCTTAGGTGAGATTTAGCGGGTGTCTTGGAAAGTAAGATTTTTCCCCACAGGAGACTGTTCTTCTGGTGCCACCAGGTCTGCTTTAGCAGAATAACAAGAGGGAATGTGTACAGGGAGATGTGATACTGGGCCCCTATGCCTTCCAGAGAAGCATCTCATCTCTTACAGAAGTGATGCAAGGCCAGAAGGATGTATAATTTCACCCAGCCAAGGGAAAGATAGACAAGTACCATATCACTGTTCCTACAGGGCTCTATAGATATTAAAGCCACCCTAGTCTGAGCAGAGGTGAACTGAGACCAGTCTTAGCAGGTTATCTGGAGATGACAATATTTTTTACATGCAAGAATTTGTAAAGCTCCCAAAGCTGTAGTTCTGTCCTACAGGTGATATTCTGGGAACAGCACTGAATAACATAGATGAGCTCCTCCAGATGTCCAGCGGCTGTGGTGAACAGAACATGGTTCATTTTGCCCCCAATGTCTTTATCACACGATACCTTGAAGAAACAGGACAACTGACTCCAGAAATCAAGCAGAAGGCAATGGTCTATCTGGAAAGAGGTGAGTGGATTTCTGCTCATGATGGATTATGAAGCTGGTGATCCCAGCAGAAGCTAGGTGCTGAAGAGGATTTGTGCAGCATCTCCTGCCTGACACCATGGGAATTACAGCAGTGTAAACCACACTGCTCTTGTCCAAGGGGTACATGGCACCTCTATGAAAGATCTTTGCTGAATTCCTCAGAAACAATGCTCTCTATCATGATCAGCAGGATTGGTGGGGCAGGCTGTCACCTTAAGAACACAACAGACACAGAGCATCTTCACTATCCCCAGCCTCTTCCCACAGGCTATCAGCAGCAACTCCTGTACAAGCACACAGATGGTTCATACAGTGCCTTTGGGGAAGGAAGTGAGCCAGGGAACACATGGTAAGCAGAGATACCCAGACACAGTTGAGGAACAGCAGCTTCACCTAGTCAGGCTCAGGCTGGCTTGTGGCGAAAATGAGTCCTGGCTTTAAATTGCACAAGTGCACCTTGTTGGAATTGGCAGAGCTCTGAACTGTTGGTGATTGTTTTCTCTCTTGCTGCACATGAATCTGAGCTCAAGATTCAAGACCATCTAATTTGTGCATTGATTCCAATTCTCCATCTGCACAGAGGGTCTGGCCCAGGATCATAGAATCACAGGATGGTAGGGATTAGAAGGAACCTATAGAGATTATTTAGTCCAACCCCTCTGCTAAAGCAAAATGAAATAGTGGCAGAGCAGGCTCCTATCTCCTGGAGATGGGCATCAGTGACTGGTTCAATTTGTTTTTCTTCTCTTTTCCTTGGCTTTAGGCTTACTGCCCTTGTCCTAAAGACCTTCAGCCAAGCCCGGGACTTCATCCACATAGATGAGCAGAATATAAAGGATGCTGCCAATGCCCTGATTAAAAGTCAGACTCCGTCTGGCTGCTTCAAGAGTGTTGGAAAGCTCTTCAACAATGGTCTGATGGTATGACATGTCCTGGCTTATCATCGGGTACCTCAGAGCTCCTTCACTTTATGGCCCAATTTGCATGCCAAGAACAAATGAACCCTGCTACAGGAGGGAGGCTCTGATGTGCCCAAGGTCACCCTTGAGTGACACTTAGGGTTGTGCTTAGTCATGGTGGCACTTTTAAAGTTATGAATGCCGGAGGTTTGCATTTAGTGATATGTGCATGGGAATTGAAACAGTGCCTTCTCCTGGACCCATCTCAAGAGCTAACATATGCCTTAAAAAAAAAAAAAAGAAAAGGTTTTCAAGCTCTGTGTTACTCCCTTATTAAAGTGTTTTAGCTTCCTTTCCCCTTACTGAGCTGCTTTTCTTCAGTCTGAGTACTGAACTGACTCTCCCTGTACAGAGAGAGTCAGAAATGGAGTGGATGGAGATGGATGGCAGTCAGTTGTGTGAGAGTCACCTTGCCCTACACACCCAGAAACAGAACATTTGTGCCTGCAGAGATGCACACAGAATACCACCAAAGTGGATCCAGCAGCACTTTGTTGGTCAGGATCTTGGATAATTTATCCCCCAAGTGAAGAGAGTGGTGGTACCTTTCACTTCCCCTTGCAAAAGTTACCTTTTCTTCTGCTCCTCCACACCCTTGCCACTGTCCTGGCCCTCAAGTGAGATGCTATCTTGCAGTGGGGTTGTGGGAACATCACTTTAGCCTGGCACTGAAATCTGCTACTAAAAGGCTTTTGCAGGGGAGGGGAAAGGGGAATGTGTTTATCATTGGGAGGGAACCAGATACCCAGAGGAGCTTGGGGCACTGTTGCTAAGAAGTGCTCTGGTAAGCAGGACCTGCAAGAGTAGATACCAGCTCTAGCACTTGCTCAGCATAAGAAATAGGACTACCACTGTTGCTAGCTTGCTTGGGGAGCAGACAGCACTGGAAGACTTCTCCCTCTCCCTTCTCACAGCATCCCTTTTCTTCTCTGTTTTGTGGTGTCTCCAGGGTGCAGTGGAGGAAGGACTGGGGCTGAGCTCTGTGATCATCACAGCTCTCATACACTCAGGGATGTCACCCTCTGTGAGTATCAGCAACAGGGCCAGGCTGCACGTGCAGCCTCTTGGCAGGCACTGCCCTGGCATTGGCCTTTGTGCACCCAGCGCTACGTTACCAGTTTTCTCCTTGTGTGTCCTGTCCCTGTTTCCACCCCTCCTTTGCACTCATCAAGGCTGCGTTCCCTCCCCATAGTCTGCCAGCCACAGGTATGCCTTCCATTGTATCCTAGGACCCAGTTGTGTGGAAAGCTCTGAAATGTATAAAGGACCTGGTCAATGCTGATACTGGCAGTTCCAACCTCTACAGCCTGGCACTAGCTGCAAACGCCTTTGCAGTAGCAGGAGATAAGGCCCTCAGGCAGCAAATCCTCAAAAGATTGGATAAGGCCGCCATAATATCAGGTACCAAAGACTGTGGGGCAGGAAAGTGGACATTGGCAGAATTGTATGGAGATCCCAGGGATGAATGCCCAATGGAATGGAAGGCAGGAGCAGTGGGCACTGGCAGAGCAATGTGGGGAGCCCAAGGCTTGGATAGCTTCCATTTGCCAAGCTGTATCCAAACTGAGAGACAGGCTTTCTCTATGTATGATCTCATCATCCTGCTCTCTGTCATCCAAACCAGAGGAGCTTCATGGATGGTATAGAGCTCCTTCCCAGTTTGCAGGACTAGGTTTCTATGGGGAAAAGCAGGGCCTGGGGGGCAAACAGGGAGTTACTCACCCATATCTTGTCGACAGTACATGTTCACTCAGTACCTAGGCACAGGGGATGAGTAGGACTTCAGGGTCATTAGATACAGCTACACCCTCCATAAGTGTTCCCACTCCACATCTAGATAACCAAATATTCTGGAGTCAACAGTCAAAGGAGGAGGAAGACTCCCTACACTGGTATCGGGCTCCATCGGTTGATGTGGAATTGACATCCAGTATCCTCATGGCTCACCTTACAAAGTCAAGTTTGTCTTCGGATGAAATCAGAAAGGCATCCCAGATTGTGTCTTGGCTCACCAAGCAGCAAAACCCTTATGGAGGCTTTGCTTCAACCCAGGTAATCCCTTTGAGATATCATCATCAGAGAACCTGTTGTCAGCTGTGGTTTGTGAGAGCAAAAGGTTCTAGCACAGTCCATAGTAAAAAAGGAAAGGAAAATTTTAGAATAATAATAAAAAAATATTAATTTAGAGCTGCTGAGAGTTGGGAAAAGGTGAATATTTCTTTTCCTCTGAGCTAATTCCATGCTAAAAGTCCAAGGGGAAAACTCAACCTTTATTGTGCCATAGCTGCGGTGTGAGGGAGGGAAGAGGGAAGAGCTGGACATGCACAGGCAGCAGGAATCCTATTTTGCCCAATGTGTTTCTCTTCCCTCAGGACACCGTGGTTGCTCTGGAAGCCCTAGCCCTGTATGCCACCAAGACCTTCAGCAAGGATGGCCCTGTTCTTCAGGTTTCTCTCTCCTCTGAGGGTTTCAGCCAAGACATCAGAATAGACAGCACCAATCGCCTTCTGCTGCAGACAGTGGAGCTGCCAGCCATTCCCCGAGATTACACTGTGCGTGTGCGAGGCCAGGGGTGCCTCTTCCTGCAGGTAAGCCCAGCCAGGAAGAAAAGGTCACAGAAATTGCTATGGTTTGAAAAGACCTTGAAGATCATCAAGTCCAACCATTATCTCACTCTACCAGGGCCACTACTGCACCATATCCTTAAGCACCATATGCAGATGGCATCTAAATACATCCAGGGATGGGGATTCAACCACTTCCCCATACAGCCTGTTCCAGGCTCTGAGAACCCTTTTGGTAGAGAAGCTTTTCCTAATGTCCAACCTAAACCTCCCTGGGAGCAATGTGATGCCATTTCCTCTTGTCCTATCACTAGTTACTTGTGAGAAGAGACCAGCACCCACCTCTCTACTACCTCCTTTCAGGGAGCTGTAGAGAGTGAGAAGGTCTCCCCTGAGCCTCCTTTTCTTTAGACTTAAGGTCTGTCTGGAGAAAAGCCTTGAAAGAAGGGAACCTCTCACCTTTCTACTTATCCAACACTGAAAACAGATTGTTACAGTGACTTGAAAGAATCTGGACTTCAAGACTGGTAGGAGTAGCTGGAATACAACAGGAAGGGAATTCCACAAATGAAATCTGGATCATCTCCACCCAGTCAGAGCTGCACCAAGAAGTCCAGTGAACACCACAAGAAGTGGTGCACTTGCAGAACCTCCACTGCCACACAGTTTTCTCTTATGGCAGTGCAAGACAAACAGCTGTCAAACACTAAATGAGGATACTCTCCAGGAAAAAAAAAACCCACCACTATTCTCTGCCAACTAGCTTCTTTCTGTCCCTGCAGGCTGTTCTGCGATATCACATCCCTCCACCGAGGAGTGACGTCACCTTTGCCGTAACTGTGCAGACAGAGTGCACCGCACCCAACGCCACCCAGTTCCCTCTCACCATTCATGCTCGGTAGGACACACTCAGTTGCCCTTTGTCTCCCCTGTGTCAGAAGCTTCTGGCATCACACCAGTCTCTTGATGGGCAGGATTCCCCTTCAGTCATGAGGTCCCAGTGATAAGATGTCTTCCTTCACTTAACTATGCTCTCCTCAGCTGTGTGAAAGGTACGAGGTCCCCGAGGGATGGCTCAGGATAGTTGTCTCATGTTATCGTGCCAGTGACCACAAGTTCTCCCAAGGTCTTTGGGTCTCACCACCTTTTAGAATTAGGTCCCAAAACACTAGTGATGTGAAGATTCTGTGGGACTGACTGTTGACACTTACTACTAAGTCTTCCCTCCTCTGCTCCTGGTTGACCATCACACTAGTCTCCTTTGCTGTACCCCTTCCTGACTTGGGCTAGAACTGCCAGGAGAGTAGATGGAGGATGTGATATTCCCTGCCATGCCTAGAGAAGGTAACTCCAGAACCCTTCCAAAGAATTTATTCTCCTTGTCTCAGCAAAGTTAAATGAGAGATCAGGGGAAGCAGAAAGATGTATTACAGTCCAGGAGCAGGTATGCTTACAGGAGAAACACTGGAAGCAAAGGCAGATTCCTCAACCTGAGTACCAAAGCTGGGCTGGAGTATCTGGAGATCATGGCTAGGAAAGTAACATTAGTGCTGTCCCCTGGGTTCCTGCTGCAGTTACACAGGGAACCGTGTGTCCACCAACATGGTCCTGATCCAAGTGGAGCTGCTATCTGGATACAGCCCCGTGGCAGGTTCACTGGAAGAGGTGAGACCACAACTTTGTGTCCAACTGGGATGGGAATAGTGATGGATGTCTATCATGCAGGATTGTACGTAGAACTGTGATCATTCCTGTGGGCAGAGAAGCACAATTCTTTTCTTCCTGAGAAATATTTATACTCAAAGTCTCTTCCAGACCACATCTTGCCTTCCCCTACCCTAAGGGCTTCCTTGTTCATGTGAACATTTTGCCCGTGCTCTCACAAGGACAAATATCCCTGTATATTTCTGCTTTCTGTTACTCTTCCTGACATTTTTTCCCCCTATTTTCAGCTAAAGAAAATGCCTTTGGTGAAGAAAGTTGAAAGTGAAGCTGACCGAGTTATTCTCTACCTGGAGGAGGTGAGTGGAGTTTAGGCTGACATCATCATTAAAAGCACTATGGACTGGCAGATAGCTTTTAGTTTACCCTTATATCTCGGCTCTATTAGTATTTTAAGTATTCAGAGCTGTTGTTCCTGCATACCAGCCACATTTGCTGACCCTGAGGGGTGTGTTGTGTCAGCCTGCAGCCGTCTGGCTGTAGAGCCAGCTCTGATGTTAAGCCTACATCTGTTTGCACTGTTCAGAGACTGTTGGAAATCCATATAAGTGTCTGATCAGGACTGGGGAGCAATTGTAGGGTCCAGTCCAAATGCAAGCAAGACAATGCTTAGAAAGCCCTTAAGCAAACCTGAATGTAATAGGGAGCATCCAAGATTGCTCACAGAGTTTGCCAACCTCAGAATTAAACCAGGTGTTTGTGTGAGCAGCTGTGCTCGCTCCACAGCTCCGCTAATGAACGGATTAACAATGACTCTGGGCTATTTTTACATCTACATCACAGAGCAGAAAGGCAGCACAGAGACAGATTTCAGCTCAGGCTGACATGTAGTACGAGTTGGAACATGTAACCACTACCATCCAGCAGATGTCCATCCACACCTTGAGTTTGTCTGCTTAATGATGAGGGTTATGTGAGCCTGGAGAATGAGAGCTGGTGTAATGGGACTCTGTATGAAAGTAGCCATTGAGGCAAGATGCGTGAGGGAGCTCAGAGAAGAGCTGGATTGGAATGTGAGATTGGTTGGGAACACTAGTGCTACATTTAGATACCTAATGCACATTGACTCTGGGTGTTTGATCTTTCTCATGAGCTGAGTTAAATTTGGTGACCAAAAAATGGGGGATGGCCACAAAATGTGATGTAAAACATATTTCTGAGATGGACTAAAAACCAGAACACATCTGTCAACAATGAGGACTCTACAAAGCCTGAGTGAGAGAAGGTGGAAGGGACTGTTTTAAAGGACTTTGGTTCTGGGTCTAATCCTTTCTTTTCTTGGTCTTAGCTGACGAGACAGCCTCACACCTACACTTTGCTGGTGCAGCAGGACATGCAAGTGAAGGATCATAAGCCAGCTAATATCAAGGTCTATGATTACTACATGCCAGGTGAGTCCAGACACTGTACTGCAAACACCACCCAACTGTACCCTTAAAAAGTAATTTTCTTAAGTTCTCAAGTCTAAGACAATACCATCCCTGGCATGTTTAACTAACTGCCCCTTAGAAGAAGCTCTCTAGTGATGGACTTACCCTTTTGGAGTTCAAACTGGTAGCTCCTTCTTTCTCCAGTCCCAGAACTTGCAAGTTTGAAGTTGGCATGTAGATCCACTTAGGGTCTAACTCTCCCAACAAGAGGAGCTCAGAGCCGTGCTTTTGTACACTCATTTTGTGGGAGGCAGCAAAGGCAGAGGGACCATAGGCAGGGGATGGCTTAGAATAATGAATGCCCCCTTAAGAAGAATGACACTGTAAAAGAACTCATCATCTTTTCTCTGCAGTCCTTAGTGGAAGAAAATGATAGAAATTGTCTAGGAATTGCTCTGGCTTCAGAAAGTGAGGAATCCATAACAGTAATGGAGCTGTTTGAAGACTTACAGCTTCAAAAGATTGCCAGCCCCATGACTTGGGTAAATCCAGACTCACTGCACACAGAGTCTTTGACACAGTGGAATGATGTGTCACAGCAGAGGGGAGTCATGGCCTGTAAGCTGAGGGAACACTTATCCTAGAAGCAGAGGCACAGTACTAGGTTGCTTTAAGGAGTTTTTGGCAAGTGTATCTCACCAGCATTTTTTTTCTCATCCTCCAGAAGAAACTACAGTGATGAGCTACAGTGCTCCATGCCAGTGAGGTGAGGCCCCGACACCACTTTTGTCATCACAGGCGTGGTACTGAAGACTATGGAGAGGGAGGGAGATGCAGGCAAGAGCCCTTGGTCAAGAAACTTGCCAGACTGAGGTTCAGGATAGGAAGTGATTGGCAATGCTAAGTAAGGGTGAGTTCCAGAATCCCAGTGGCTAAACCGAGGGAAAGGAAGAACTGAAGTGGAAGGTTTGAGGTGCCCAGCTCATGCCAGAGTTGGAGGTATCTTACAGAAAACAAGGGCTGCCTGTCCTGAGGGCTACCACCAGTCCTGGCATTTTGCAGCAAATATACTTTCCTCAACTCAACACCTTTCCTTTTCCTGGCACTTTCCCTGCATTTCCACAGCCCTCCAGCCCCATACACACAACACATCATGTTCACCTTTACTGCAGGACCTGACTCCTTGTCAGTGTCAAGCCTTTCACGGTCTCACCCTGGCTTCTGCCCATCATCTTTCCAGGCATGGCAATGGCAAAACTTGAACCAGTGAACTTGACCAGTGCCTGCTCCTGTTCTAAACTTTGCTTT
Source organism: Chloroceryle amazona (assembly GCA_027560015.1). Taxonomy (NCBI): domain Eukaryota; kingdom Metazoa; phylum Chordata; class Aves; order Coraciiformes; family Cerylidae; genus Chloroceryle; species Chloroceryle amazona. Next base: position 31,945 of record JANHFX010019886.1, read on the forward strand.
CATCTGCGTGCTTCCTTGCCCACAGCCCATGTGATGGAGAAAAACACTTGCTTCATGAATCACCCGTGGGAGGCACACAGTCCTGCCCTGGGATGCCTGCCACAAGCTCCACACTCTAAGTGGAGATTCTGCCATAGGCTTTGTATGGGTAGAGTCAGAGAGAGCCCTGGCCTTGATGGCTTGGCAGTCCTGCTTGGTCACAAGGAGGTAAAAAACCCCTGTGTTCCCAGTTTTAATACTTCAGGAACACAGGTTTCTTTGTCCTTTGTTGTCTTCACAGGAACAGGGACAGAGCCATCCTCTGAAGTCTCTATCCACCAGTCCTTTGCCACCCTTACCAAAAGCCACCACATGGGAGCTGAGAAGCAAAGAGAAAATACTTGAAATGTCCTGCTGAGTAGTTTGTTTCTGAAAGGCTCAGACTGTGCCTGCCATCTTATTAAAAGTGAGGTGACTAGAACTGTCTGATTGAGTGCTTATTCAGATTTACTGGTTTTCTCCCAAAGCAGCAAAATTGCACTTAAAAGAACCCAGGAAAAAAATAACAACTTCATCTCTGCTCTGTGTGTGCAGGTACCTGTACACATGCAAACCTCTGTCCCTCCAGCAGCAGAGGAACAGGTAGGGCATGCACCAAGGCAGAGTAGGAACCTGGGGGAGGTGATCACCACGCCAACTGGAGCTGGAGGCAAGGGAGGGCTGAGATATGTTCCAACAGTTCATTTGGCCAACATCTGCGTTTAGAGACCTTTACCAAGAGCAATTGGCAAGGCTGTACTGTTGGCAGGGGTGAGGGCTTGGAATCTCAAGGCACTGCATTACTGTCTGTAGACTGCTTCAAAGAAGAGCTGATGACACAGGAGCTTGCGGGAAGGGCACAGGAGGTACAGCTGGCACAGCATGTTCAGTTACATCTTGTACTCCATGCTGCCTGAGTGCTGCTTTGGGAATTACAAAGAGAAACCATGGGAAGCATGAAGAGAGAGCAATAGAGGAGCTAGAAGGGTTGTAGGTTGGCAACAGCAGAAACGGTATCTTCATGGGCTAAGCCATGAAGAAGTTCATCAAGAACTGTCACGCTAGCAACAAGATCAGGGGTCATGCTTACTTTAATTCTTCTTCCCAGGTGTGTACCAGACATGTGACACCCTCCCCCAACCCTGCACCCTCACAGTGCAGGCACAACTGCTGGACTGTTGTGATCCCTCACTCCATCCACTCAGGCACAGGACCATGGGGGCTTAACTTGAAGGGGGGCTGTGTCCCAGCTGAGGCACTTCATTCCATTCAGTGCTCAACCTGAAATATGGGGCAAAGGCAAGAGTCATGGCGTGGCAGTTCTTCTCCTTTCCTTTGTCACAGAGCTGCGCTATCCTTCACCCCTTTCTGAGGAACCATGTGTGATAGTGGGGACAGAAAGGAAGACAAACAAGGAGGGAATGATCCAGTCTCTCCAAGGCTATCATCAGGATATGGAAGGTGCTTTGTCTTGGCTAGTAGTGGGGATGGGTCTCTAGACAGGGCCCTAGGCAGCACTCTGTGGGAAGGTGTCAGGATGCAGCATGTACCATGTCAAGATCTTGTCTTGTCTTCCCAGAAAGGATTTCTCTAGGCTTGTCCTGGCTTCAGGCTACTAACAACAAGTCATCCCCCTTCTGGCAGCTGGGTATGTCACCCATCAAGACAAAATATGACATCCTCCCAGCTTCAGCTTGCTCCCTAACTCCCTAAATCCTCCTTTCCTACCCTGCAGTGAATATAGTGGGGAGTGGAGGGAATGGAGCTGTGCAGGGGTCTGAAGGCCCTTGTTACCACAGGCTGCTCTAGCTCTGCATTCTCTCTCCGTGTGACACTTGGCCCTTCCGTCCTCACTCTCATTTTGAAAGACACTGTCCCTGTCTCTGCCTTCTACCAGAGCCTTCCAGCTGCCTCCCTGGCTGCAGAAGAGCCCCCATCCTATCTCCACACACCTAGCCACAGGCAAGTTCCTCTTTCTAGTTGGATATATGCTCCCCAGTGATTACCATCCTCCTTCCTAACTTTTATTGCTTACATTTCCTCTCTCCCACCCAAGACCCATCATTTCCTGGTGCAGCTGTTTGTGTCACACAGGGACTTGCTGCCTACCTCAGCTACAGACAGCACTGTAGTCAGCCAAGGCTTGCTCCTCTGGAAAAGAAAATGAGGGAGTTGGTTACACAGAGAAGGGTGCACAATGTCTTTTCACAGTCAGAGAACTAGGAACCCTGGTCCCAAGCCTAGAGTAGGAGGGAATCTGCAACCCACCTGGCTGGTAATAATCATATACTTTGATGCTGGCCGGTTTCAGGTTCTTCATCTGAATTACTTGTTCTAGTTGCAGAATGAAAGTCTGAGATTCATCATTGAGCTTGTGGAAGGTGGAAAGAAATAGGCAAAGAAGGGAAAAAAGAAAATCATTGCAGCTTCATCTTCCTTAGCTTGAATATTTTCCTTCACTAAACCTCCCTAATCCATTAGAGACTCTCAATTTTAGAAATGTGAATATGTGTGAGGAATAGCAAAAGCTATGACAATGAAATTGGGAAAGCTTCCTCTGCCCACAGTTCTTATTATTTCCCTATGCCTAGCCCAGCATTGGGCTTCTCACCCACCTCCTTGTCCTCTGGCCTCTTGCTGTGCAAAACCAAACTTACCTTCTCCAGATAAATGTAGACTGTATCAGCTTTCACTTCTATTTTCTTAATGATGGTTCTGCGCTCCAGCTGGGGTGGGAAACAATAACACAAGGAAATTGGTGAATGCTTTCCTTAGGGCTTTCTGACCTGAGGGACCCACTGTTGTACTGAAGGGATGGTATGGAGCTGGACTCGGTGTGGAACTTTGTCTTTCTCAAGCATAAGGGTTTTAATGGTCATATCTTTGGTAGTCCTTCCTGGACACCCTTTGTGAGCATCCTGGAGATGAGCTATGCTGTCCTGGCTCAGTTAGAGGAGCCTCCCTCTCTGGGGACAAAAGGCCGTGTGGGTAGGACATAGGACCTATGTGTTGGTCAACAAACAGGTGCAGGCATCAGAAAACATTCTTGTTATCTCACAGAGTGCTGGACTTCTCCTGGGGGCTGTGCAAACAATCTTTTGGTTTTATGGCTTAATAGGAAAACAATATTCTTTTTTGCTAGAACTAGAATATCTTTGAGAAATCTTGTCTTACAAGTTCTGGCAAACAAATCCTGGTGTTTAGTACACCCAGCAACATATTTTGGTCCTGGCCCAAGGCTTCGGTAGAAGAAGCCGAACTACCTCTGATTTCCTGTAGCAAACCCTTTTGGGTCCCATATGGAAATGGGAGGTTTGAGTTCAAGTACAACAGCAAAGGGCCTCTGATAACTTAGTTTCCACATGGCCTGAAATGAGCAGTTCCCAGCTGTAGCAAGCAGGTGGGATCCATCCCACCTTTTTCCACTTTATTCCAAAGTCCTCACCAGCATCCTGGATCTGGGAGCCAAGACAAATCCAGACAGCAGGGAGACCTCCATGATCACCATGTTAGATACGACTCTCCTCCCAATGTAGCTGAAGAAGAAACAGTCAGAAGGTCTGACTTTGTAAGAATAATGTGCTCTTAGTCCCCCCTTTCCTCCACCACCCTGTGTGCAGGAGCCTGAGCCAAGTAGCCCATATGGAACTGGGGACATGGCAGCCACTGCTCCCTCTCACAGGAGGCAGCCAACATTTTCCATCCCCACTCCTTCCACCTGCCAAACTCACCCTCTGTCCCCCTCAAATGCTGGGTCCCTCCATTGCAGCCCCGAGTCTTTCCCAGCTGCTGTACCCAAGCACAGCAGGTCTTGCTGGAGGAGTAAACAGCCCCTAGGGTCACCTGGCAAGGATGCGGATGGTGAGGACACGCACATTGGCCTGGCTACAGTTGGCCAGCTCTGTGTTGACACGCAGAGTGAAGGTTACAGCTGCCCGTGGGAGAGGCTCATGGTACCTCAGCACTGTCTGCAGGGCGAGGGCCAGAAGGGGAAAGGACAGGACAGTTGCGATCTCATGCAGGAAGAAGAGGAAGAGTTCCCCACATCTCCTCTCTGCCACACTCCTCCCACCACCTTACCTGAGCAAAGACACAGCTGCTGCCATGGACCTGCACCAGGATCTGCCCTGGGACCTCTGTCAGTGCTGCCTGTTGTACCAGCAGCCGCTTCTGGCGGTTGACTTGGAAAATCTTCCTGAAGCCCCTCTGGGACTTCACCCTGACAAGAGCCTGTCCCGATGTGCTGAATGTCCTTGCTGCATATTTTGCTAAGGCTTGCAAGGCAACAACTGTGTCCTAGAGAGAGACAGACAGTTATCCCTCTGAAAGCATCAGCTCTAGTGAAGCTGACTTGGAGCAGGAAGACCTCAGGAGGACTCAACCTGACAACCTTGGTTGCAGGTGAAAAGTATATCAATTCGTGGGGAGCTGCTCCTTACCTGGGTGGAGGCAAAGCCCCCATAGGCATTCTGTTGCCGGGTCAGCCATGACACAATACCAGCTGCAGTTGTCATGTCACCTGCATGCACTTGTGGCTTAGAGAGGTACGCAAGGAGCACATAGGCTGTCAACTCTATGTCCATTGATGGAGCACCAGTCCAGAAGTCTGTGGAAGCTGGAGAGCTTGGCTTGAATCTCCAGTGGATTTGTCCTCCTGCAGAAGGCAAAGGAGCATGCAGGCTATATGGAGAGGACAGAACTGGGGGTTCATAAATGGTGTCCCTCAGGACTCAGTTTTGGGAACAGTCTTGTTTAATATCTTTATCCATGACCTGGGTGAGGGGGTCGAATGTGCCCTCAGTAAATTTGCAGAAGACACAAAATTAAGTGTGAGTGTCAATCTGCTCAAGGGTAGGAGGCTCTGCAGAGGGATTTGGATAGCCTGGAGCGATGGGCTGAGGTTAGTGGGGTGAGGTTTAACAAGGCCAAGAGCCACGTCCTGCACTTGAGTCACAACAGCCCCAGACAACACTACAGGCTTGGAGAAGTGGTGGGGAAGCTGCTTGGCAGAAAAGGACCTGGGGGTGCTGGTGGACACTGGGCTGAGCATGAGCCAGCAGTGTGCCCAGGGGGCCAAGAAGGCCAAGGACATCCTGGCCTGGGTCAGGAACGGTGTGACCAGCAGGAGAAGGGAGGTGATCGTGCCCCTGTACTCGGCACTTATGAGACCGCACCTTGAGTACAGTTTGGGCACCACAGCACAAGAAGGACATTGAGGGGCTGGAGCAGGTCCAGAGAAGGGCAATGAGGCTGGTGGGGGGTCTGGAAAGCAAGGCCTGATGAGGAGAGGCTGAGGGAGCTGGGGCTGGTTAGTCTGGAGAAGAGGGGACTGAGAGGAGACCTTCTTGCTCTCTACAGCTCCCTGAAAGGAGGGTGTAGTGAGGCTGCTGTTGTTCTCTTCTCCCAGATTACTAATTTTAGGACGAGAGGAAGTGGCCTCCCTGGGCAACCTGTTCCAGTGTTCTACCACATATATGTCATCTTTAACCACTCCATCTGGCCATACATTACCACAGATCCCAGCATCTAAACAAGAAGCATTACCCCAGCCAGCAGCCAGCACCTGAATTGATGGCTTGTTCCTCCAGTTTGTACAACAGCTTCTCAGTTGTCTCATAGTCCCCAGACAGAGCAAAGGCATAGGCTAGCACAGCTTCTGTGTAGATGTTGGTGGTGTTGTGAACTGCCTGCTGCAGGCAGTGAAAGGTGGTCTGCATCAGCTTGCTCTGCATTTGGAGAAGAAACACGTCAAACTCTGACAGGGAAAAAAAATGGGGCAGGGGAGCTTATTCCAGGGAGCTGGACTATGTCTTCCTGATGTAGCTCCACAGAAACCCACTAAATTACACACTCTCTTGAGAAAACAGGCAGTGCAGTCCCAGCGTGTACTGGGAGCCATAGTCACCATTGCACCATGCCAGTTTTACAGCACTACCTTTTTTTGAGGATGACTTCAAAGTGTGGCCAACATTGTCACCCTTCCAGCAACAACCTACCTGTTCCTAGCCCGGAGAATGGCAGCATTAGCAGCTGATGTATGCCCGTATCAGTGATCAGGCTTGGGACCATACAGCAGAGCAGGAGGGAGCAAGAGCGTTCTCACCTTCAGTGGCTGACCCATCTCCAGCAGTGCTGCTGCAACGTACGCTCCCAGGGAGATTTCATCATCCACGCTGCCCTGTGAAGGAAATCCACCTTTCACTCTCTAAATGCTGTTTGGAGGGTTCAGGCAGTGACCCACCAGAAGGAAAAGCATTCCTTACATGTTCACCACCTCATACCCTACTCTAAGGTTCGTTGCATGGGTTGCAGGAGTTTCCAGGATCCTTTGGAATGCCACAGTCTTGGGCTATCACAACATCTGTCCAGCCATTCCCCAGCTATGCTTCCTGGCTTGGCCCTCATTTACCTTCAGGGAGAAGTGAAAGAGGTTCCCTTTGGTGGCAAAACAGCCACTGGGGAGCTGGTTTCTCTCTAGCCAGTGTAGTGCATCCTGGACATTCTTGTCGTCCACGTAGATGTATTTTCTGGCTTGACTGAAACTCTTGACTACAAAAGCTGTCAGCCTAGGAAGAGGATGAGTTGCAAGAGAAAGAGAAACACAAAAAAGACAAAGTCAAAGGCCTCTTGGTGCTTGACCCTGAAGTTAACACTGACATAGTGAGGTGCCAAAAGCAAGTCTTTTTCATAAAGAAAAGCAAGCTAGAGGGGGGAAATTATCTATAGGACCCCCTCAGCCTGACTCGACAAATACACTACTTAAATACTAACACTTTACACAGTTGTTTCACAAGTGAAAAACCTCTTACCCCTTCTACTTTTACCTGCTGCACTTCATCTCCCCCAGATACCTAGAGATAATCCTGAATTCCCCATTTTCTTCCTCTATTCCTTTCTCCATTTCTCCCAGCCCAGACAACACAAGGTCAAGATGGGCCAGTGCAGCTCTTTTAAACTCTCCCAAGCAACACCCTCCCTGGGGAAACAATTGTTTACTGCTCTTCCCTGACCTACCTCCAGTGAGTATGGACCCCTCTTGGCTGCCAGAACACCACCAACAGTACCTAGTGGTGGCTGTGAGGCAACAGCAGCCACATAGACACAAAAAAAAGGACCTCCTGTCCCCTGGGACCACCATCATTATTGTTCCACTTTCCCAGAAACTCTGCTGCCCTGCCTCATGGATTTTTCAAGCGGCTCGAGTCCCTCAGTCTGTCTCCCTGACAAAGACCTCCTGGAGTCTCCATCCAAAAGAAGGAATATGCATCCTATCAACTCCCCCAGGCACATTGGCCGCTCTCAGACAGGAAAAGTCAGGAATGAGGGATATCTGCAGTGCTTACCATGTGTTCCCTTCCCCATCCCGCTGCCCAAAGACACTGTAAGATCCATCTCTGTGCCTGTAAAGAAGCTGCGTCTGGTACCCTGGGAAGATGGGAACAGTGATTAATACAGCACAGTAACACAGAGAGGCCAACGTTGACAGAGTCTACGGGCAAGAGCTGTTGGTAGGTTGGACACAGAAGGCAGAGGAGTAAGGTGGGTTTGTCACACTTGCCATTGCGCAGGAATCCTGTTGCCCTCTCCTCAATTTCAGGGGTCAGCTGCCTTGTCTTCTCCAGGTACTGCAGCACATAAACAATGGGGGCAAACAGCACCATGTTCTGCTCACCAGAGCCATGGGGCATCTGCACCAGACGGTCCAGGTTCTGCAGTGCCATACCCATGAGGTCACCTATGCAAGGGTGTAGGAAACAAAGCAAGTGTATGATTTGAGGTGCTTCTCAGCCAGGCAGTGGGTAATAGTGATTTATGTCAGCACAGGAAAACGCTGGGGAGGGGAGAAAAGAGGTGCAAACAACAGAATGCAGGATGAAGAGTGTTGACTCTTTTGCCACTTCCCAATCTGGCATCACGATGCGGGGTTACCACACTATGGAGCTCCTGAGGAACTTTCCCTTATCAGCTTTTGCAGTCAGAAGGACTCCAGCCATAAGAAGTGCTCGTTGTAAAAGGCTATGAGCAGAGCTGCGGTTGCTCAGTGTGTGCCATGCACACAGACAAATATAAAAGCACTTAGGGAAAGCTTGAGATGCTTCTGGTCTTTAGCCAGGCCTGTTCTACCTGGCCATAAGTCAATAAGGCAGCAGGGGTGCTAGCCAGGTGGTGTGAAGGTGGCCATATATCCTCCAGACAGCCAGAAAAGCCTTCTCTTCAGTTTCCTCCCTTGGAGCTCTGTTGTATAATATCCATGGCTATTTTAAATGGACCTTCTGACACCATCACCAAGTTAAGCCATGCTCATCAGTAGCAGCAGTCAGTGAGCCCACAACAGAAATCACTTACCTGAGATGGAAATGGAAGCCCTGGCAGATCCCTTTATTATGTTGTCAGGGAGGCGAAGGGACACGGAATCTTCAGCCATGTTTCCTGATAACAACAGGATAAAGGTGTGGCATGAAAAATCAAGCCAAATACATCTAATCAGAGGAACAAGACTGGCACAGCTGATGGGACACTGCCTACAACCCACTCACATACACTGGAACCTACAGTCTGTGCCAGTCATCACACTAAGTGCCACTGCCTGGAAACTTTTCAGATTAGAAGAGATGTGAGAGTTGCTGATGAGGCTGAGGGCTCACCAAGCTCCACAACTCAATTTGCTACGCTTCACAAACTTCACAGGAATCACGGCTGGTCATCACTTGGCAGGAAGACAGCCTGGAGAGACTTGCAATGCTGCAGGGGCAGGATGGGAGGGTTGGAGCAGCTCTTACTGGTGACTATCAAGCCTCAGGAACACCCAAGGGCTGTAGTGTGGGAAGAAGACTACAGAGCAGGATTTTACCACCTATACTGAGTGGCACATTCACAACATGTGGACATAATAGTTATTGCTCTTTCCTGTCTAATAGGAAGTGGCATTTCCTACGTGAAAAAAAAACATTAGAAAACATTCTTTCATCAAACCTCTCCCAATTTAGTCCTACTCTCAGGTCTAGTTATTTCAGGCTGCAGAACCCATTCAGGCTTTCCACATACCTCCTTTTGGGCACAGAAGGGAGTTGTAAGTCTTCTCCACTAACACACCTTCTGGCTGCCAGGGCAGGAACATGAACATGGGACAGGAGAAACAAGAACACACACAAAATTCCCAAACAGCAGCAAAATGTCAGTGCAAGTTCGGGTGTGAATTCAGTGATCGGTCCCCAGGCTGTCAGAGACTCTATCCTCCTCACCTTTGGCAGATCTGCACTGAAGCTGCCTGCTTCATTGCTCAAGAGAGCAGGAGCAAGAAGCCTGAGGGATGGGGCTCTCTGGTCAGTGAGTATATACAAAAGCTCGTGTACAATGGGTGATTGAGCAGGGAAAGGTACAAGGAGAAACAGAGACATAAAGGCAGCTCAAGAAAGGGTACTGCGAGAGGAAAATGGGCTTGGCTAGGTGCTGGGGAGAAGAAAGCAAGCAGCCACAGCCTGAGTATGCTAATGTTGGGCAAAAAGTCATAAGAAAAAAACATTTAGCTCAGCTCAGCCTGCCTTCCATCACGGGCAGGGATACTCAAGAGAGAGAAGTGAGCCTGCTCTTGTACTCACCTGGACCAGCAATTGTTTAGCCAATGTATACCTCCTCCTCATGGTAGCTGGCAAGGGCTTCCTGCCCCCACACCGTGCTGTGGTGTCCTGTACCTCTATCCTCACTGTGATATTCAGACTCCCTAGCAAATAAATTGGACAGAGACTGTTTCTTATACCTGTGGCCAAGTGGAGTCAACTCGCTTTAACTGATCAAGGGTGAGTGGTCTTCATAACTTCAGTGATTTGGCCAGTAAAGGTGAGCCAGCCAGCACTGATGGCTTGTTCAGACAACCCAAGCATGAGGGAACTATGTCTTACCAACAGTGACTTCATTGCACTACATACGACCGTAACAACAGAAGGTCCAGCAGCCCCTTGGACCCCAGCATCCCCTTCTCATTGTGTATGAGGCACATCACCAGTCACACAAGGTTCTCCCATCCACATAAGAAAGCAAGCAAGCAGAAATGATGGATGACATGCTTGAACCACTAAGAACAAACTTTGGGATCCTGAAGAGGCAAGGTTCTGCTGGTTTTTCTGCACATCCCACTCCCTCTCGCTTCAGTTTTAGGATTCCCCATCACCGATCCCATTTTTCCTGCCATACATACCCAGCTGGACTGCTGTCACATTCCACATGAAGATCTTGGACTCCTCTGCACACAGACACTCCTTGTCCCTGCAGGTCCAGCATGAATCCACCTGGAAATCTGAGGATGTAGCCAGGGCCATGTGGATCTGAGAGGATGACAGATGCAGGTGAATGAGTGCGCAGCTCAGGAGAGATGGTTTGGCACAAGGCACTCTACAACTGCAGGCATGGTGAGTCCCATACAGCGTTACCTGTGTCATGGGCACACACCTGTATACACTGCTGCAGGTAGCTGAAGACAGTAGCTTTCAGCACGAAGGTCTCTCCTCGGATGACAGAATGTGGCAGCGTCACATCCACAAAGAAGGGTTGGACTGTTCTGAGGCTCGTGGTTGGGGCAAGGCCAAATCCCCTCCCGGCCAAGCAGAATGTCTTGACTTTCCACTCTGCAGCAGCAGCAGGTGCTGTGACCAGGACACTTTTGCTGCCACTGGAGCTGAAAGGAAGAAAGCACTTGCATGAAAAAAAATTATCTCGCTCCATTGCAATGGGGAGATCTCATGGATCAACCTCTGCTACATTACCAATGACTCCTGCTCCACTGGCTCACTGCAAGGCAGACCTCAGCAATCTGTCCCCTGCTTAAACTCCATCACTAATGGCTTTATACCATTCTCCTGAGCAAGACACTGCCCAAGCATTCCAGGTGTGTACAGGCAGTTGACAGCATGATGTCAGCCACCAGTGTGATGTTCTGGAAAGCAGCAGCACCCTATCCTGAGACCTCATCAGTCTTAATCTAAGCACTCTAGCAGCAAAGGCTACACATTTAGCTGGTGCACCCATCCGGTTGAGAAGTTAGTAGTGTGTACCCCCCAGTGTTTTGGTCTTGAAGTGTATTGCTTTTCTCTAGACCTGTGGAGACTTTTCTGCATCCCAAAGTCTAGTAGTCCTTCAGTTTGATGCACTACAAATGCAGGGAAGAGGCACAAAAATCACATGCAGACCTCTCTTTATACCTGTGGCTGGTCATTTACACAAAGGCAAGTCAGCCAAGACTCAGTAACAAAGGGATCATCCTTCTGTCCATTTGTAAAATCTGTCATCACTTACCCAACAGAGAACAGATTCCAGAGCCAGGTTTCAGGGAAATAGTGGTGAAGTCTTCCATGGGTTGTAAATTGGGGTTGGTCCTTAGTCATTCTTTGGTCTTCTGTAGAAGGTCCCCCTGAAAGAAAGAATAATGAGTTCCACCAGAGTAGGAGAGGTGAACCCTGTGAGTGATAGCCAACCTAGCACTGGGGCAAGAGGCAGAGCCATCAGTAAGAGAGATGAGGGAAGGGTTTGGCAGAGTAAAACACAAGGGAATGGGCTAATTTTGTAGGAGAGCGAACATAGGAAGGGAAAAGAGAGTGGTAAGGGGCAAACCAGCTTGCACTGAGGTAGTTGCAAGTATTCCAAGACTTGGTTAGACAAAGCTTCTTGCTGACCTGACTCAGAGTTGGTGCTAAAGAGACTATGGACCTTCAGAAAGTCATTTTAACCAACACTTCTGTAATGTAGTGAATAACAATACTATTTGCTTGTCTGCAGAAAACTCACAGCCCTCTGTAAGCAATTGTTTAAATATCAGCAGGCATGTGAGCCACCTAGGATGATTATCTAGTGCAAGTGACTGTCCCTGCAGGTACAGGTGGGGACAGAAACCAGGTGCCATCATAGCCTGTGTGGTAGTCACCAGGAAACAGATCCTGGACCACACTTCAGTTCATCTGCGCCAGGAAAGGGAATGCCATCCTTTAATGTCAGGCAACACTCAGGCAGTGACCTTCTTCAGAGACCTTTTTATAGAGACTGGTCCATTCCTGATGAGGCTGGTGGACCTGGGAACTGGGCTGTGGCAGCAGCACCCATTGCTCTCAGAGAGACAATATTTACCACCAGTGAACCCCAGAGATGAGGGCTCTTCCATCTGGGTGATATTATGTCCCGGGTAGGCTGAAAGTGCAGCTCACCCATGGTTGGCTTCCTATCTGCCTGTTGAAAGCATTGAGATGGCTTCTTGATTACCAGGTTTGAGAAGATTTTCAGCCCCATGTTCTGTTAGGAAAACAAGGAGGGCAGGGGAGGCAGAAAAGTGTCTGTGAGTGAGGAGGAGTGGCCACTGCTCTTCAGAATGGCTCTGAAAACTATCAGAGCCAGGACAGGCCAGTGCCCAGGCTGCCCAGAGCACTGTCCCAAATGACCACAGCGCTGAGGGATGCATGGGACAGCCTCCCTGACCCCACTAAGCCACCACCTCTCTCTTCTGGAGGATGCTAGGATGTCTTGCTCCTCTCAATGCATTTCCAGTGTCAAAGGCACAGAGGAGAGGTGTCAGTGTCCTGCCGCATCCTCTCATGCATGCTGGAGAGAATAACTGGATGCAATTTGCCCTCTGAAGTCACACAGAGACGTGATGGGAAGCACACTCCCCATTCAGCCCCTGGGGCTGCGACTTGGGCCTGTCCACAAATTCAAGAAATGTCCCTGTGCTGTGAAAGAGCCTCCCAGGATGTGCCTCTATTGCTAAATAAAAGATGACAGGGTCTGATCCCAAGATCCAAGGCCAAATGGCACTGCCTGTCTTGTGTCAATGCTGCTGAAGGCTAGTCCCTTTTAGAGGACAGCAAGAGACCTACATGGGAACAGTCCAAAACAGTACCTGGGAGCATGTCAATGATCTGTGATCTAATGCTTGGGATCACTCCCTGTCTCTCTTTAATAATGCAGACAAACAGTACACAGCCCAGGACCTCATTCCTAAGCCCCAAAAGCTGTGTTTTGCTGGTCCAGGATCTCACCATCTGCTTTTTCCATCTGCAGAGGGGAACGCAGCTGTTCATACTCATAACAAGGTTGTGCGTCTCTTGAGACAGCACAGCTAGGTCAGACAGACAGCAGGGGCTGTCTGGAGAGGGCAAGGCCTCCTCAGACTTCTTCAGGAGAAAGATATCTCAGATGTTCATAATTTCCCCAGCTCTGGGAAAAGTCATGAGGTGATTACCCAGAAGAGTTTAAAGATGTCAGGCTGAAAGGAATGCTGTGGCTTCCCTCGGAGCAAAGATGATGTGGACTGAGGCTGAACGCAGTGATCTGAATTCTCTTCTACCTGGGCTGGGTATCCTTGTCGGTAGGCAGCAGGAAACAAATCATAGACCTAGAGAAACTCACAGGCAGGGAAGTATTGGACAATCTGCAGATACCTCCAGGTGCTTGGCTCCACCCTCCCCTAGCACCTCCTTAGGCAGAACACAATTTCTCCTCCACCCAAAGACCTCCTCATCCGTTAGCCTCAGGTTTGCTTTGCCACAGCCCCTGCCTTCCTCCACCAGCTCACCCATCACTCCTGTATAATTTCCCTGGCTGCACAGACACTCACCATTCGGCTTGTCAGCTCGCTCTCTGGTCTCATGAAGAACACATTTTCATCCACTGCCTGTACTGCACACAGGGAGCCAGGGGCTGCCTGCAGCCGGAGCTGCACTGTTGACCCGCTGTGGATTTCTTTAGCGGGGAATCCTACCTTGACCTTCAGCAACATGCCAAGAAAGGAAATAGGAAAAAGAAGGAGGGTTGGTGAGGCTGACAAGACAGACAGCACAGACAGAAAGAGGGAGCTAGAATCTTCTCTGCTTCTATGAATAGAAGTCATTGCTAGAAGCTTTCCCGGTCCCTGGGTGCTGTGCTGCAGAAAAGAGCTTCCTCTCTTCTCCTTCATTCTCTCTTTGAAGGATCTGAGGGTCTCCTTCCCCCAGGCCTGCTGATTGCTGCTTATCAGCTCTCCCCCAGCCTCAGGAGCGAGTCTCACCTGGTTTTCAAAGCACCAGGCAACATCAAAACGGATGCTGCCAGCTGTTATCCCTCCATTGGGGAAGATGGCATACACCACTAAGGAAGGTGATGGGGTGAAGTCAGCAGTGAAGGTCAAAGGGATGGAGAAGGAGCCCTTCAACACTGAGGAAGAAAAGGCAAAGTGTTTTCATCACAGCCCTGCAGAGATCTTCTGCTCTCCTTCTTTTTTCTATTTTATAATCTCCCAATGTCAATGCAATTCCCAATGAAGCTCTGTCTGCTCTCTTCCTCCATTCTCTGCCCCAAGGTGATCCATCTTCCCACAGGTCCTCCCAGTCTCTCCTCCCATCATTCTTTCCCTTTTTTTGTCTTCTCAGACTCTTCTAGCTGACACGATGTCTTCTTCATTCTCCCTCTGGCCTTTTCACTGACTGCCCAGGACTCAGAGACTTGGGGAATTTGGGAGGAACTCTGGCAACTCACATTGCCCAACCTAGAAACCAACTGGGTCACACTGTTTCCCATGGTCTGGCTGCCTCAGACTTACTGTTCAGCTTCCCAACCTGGATGTTTCTCTGGCCCCTGACGACAATTCCAGCCTTCCCAGTCACCTGCAGGAAAAGGGGCATGGGATGAGCAGATTGCTGTTTGCTACCCGAATGCAGTCACACTCACCTAGTAAACTAGGCAACCTCATAAATAAACTGTGGGTCAAAACCAACCCCACAGATCAGGTCCATCAGATTTGCAGACAGCACAGTGTAGGAGGAGAAGCTTTAACGTGAGATTCTGGTCTGGTCTGTCCAGTTAGGACAATGGATGGGTAGTGAGGTTTGTCTGAGAGACTGCTACAGTATTTTCCCTCTAGTAGGCAGGTCTTCAAATGAGACCAAAAGCCATTTGCATTGAGCAGCTGTTTGATAACCAGAGTAAAAAAGTGATTCCCCCATCCAGTTTTAAAGGGAGAAGAGTTTGACACCAGAGAGGTGGTGAATTCACCATCCCTGGAGGTTTTTAAAAAGAGACTGGACATGGCCCTTAGTGCCATGATATAG
>JANHFX010019888.1:0-26794 GCA_027560015.1 Chloroceryle amazona
ACAGGCACCAGCATCTTTCCATTTCAAGTGAAAAAACAGAATTGTGTCTTAAAATTAGAAGCCAGGATCTCATGGATGGTTTAGCTGCATCCCAGGATATCTGAAGGGCTGTGCTCTCCAGTCTCCCTTGGCAGCTCGATCCGTGCATAGCACAGTCTGTATGTATTTGTTAGATGGACTTTAATGTCGTCACTGATTGTCAGGATTAGTGGCTGTGGGTAGCTTCTCCCTGGGCTCAAAGGGCTGTTGGGACAAGGCAGGTGACAGATGCACAGCAAGCAAAATGTAAAAAAAAGTGGGAACAAGGGAAGAAAGGTCATGAGAGAGTTTATAAAAAGTGATGGAGCTCATGAGTCTCATTCTTGGAATGAAAATAAGGGGGTTTATAAAGGGCAGAGTGCTCCATGGAGGAGCCCGTATCTTGCCTGTGGGCCATGCATCCCACCAGCACCCTCCCCGGACACGTCTGTCTGCACTGGGCAGGGGAGGCCTTCCCAGTGGTCCCCCATCCTTCTCCGAGAGCAGATCCCAGCCCAGCGGAAGGAGCCACCTGTCCCTGGCCGGGCCCTGCTGCGGTGCAAGATGCCAATGGCTCCAGCCCATCTGCTCCTGCTGCACTGGTGTCTCGCTACCAGTGGGGCAGAGGGTGGGACAGCACAGTGGGGGCTGGAGTCTCCTCCATCCACACTGAAGGAAGGAGTTTCGCCCCTGCCTCCCACAACCTGGTGGGCTCTGGCTGGGTATCTCTGTGGGCACAGCAAGCCTTCTGACCATCTTCCTTGTCTGATGCCATCCTGCCTCAGGCACAGTCCCGCTTCCAGAACACACCAGGTACTTCAGCACAGGTCCAAATACATTTGCATCCACCACCTGCAAAGACAGACACATGGTGTCCAGGGCTGAACTTGGCCTCTCTGATCCTGTACAGGCACCGTCTGCTCAACTCACAGAAGAGCTGATGAGCTCAAGCCTCAGCTCTGGAAATATCACATGGAATATGTCACCAAATCACTTGGTGTCTGTGCCTCAATTCCCTTCTGCCAGGGGAAGAAAATATCCCCATTTCCTTCACAGCATGAGCATCTTCAGGCAGGGCTTGCAAAAAGGGTGTCTGACCATGGCTAAGTCTCCGGGCACAGCTCCAGTAACCTTGCTGCCAGCAAAAACATTTATTATGGATTTAGTTTAGCCTTGTGGTAAAACCTGTATTGGTTTTAACCCCCATTTGGGGCATCTGCCACCCAGTGTCACCACAGATTTGCTCCTGGGACCTGGTGGAACATGCAACACATTGTCACGATGCTTTGCAAGAAGGATAAGCCTTCTTCATTTAAGATGTGCTCTGATGTCATGGTGACAAACAAGGTTAATAAACTCCGGGCTGCTACAGGAGATACCTGCGAGCTGGCTGCACAACTGGCCTTTTCCAGGTCTCTGAGCTCAGCTTTCATATGGTGATGCAGCTGCCTTCCCCCAGCCTGGCTCCAGGAGGGATTAACAGTGGTTGAGAAACTTCAGTGGTAACATATGGGAGCCTGGGGATAGTTTTGATCCATGGCATTTTGAACCCGAATCAGGGAGGTGGGACAATGCCAGCACATCTGCTGGGGCAGGGTGGTCCCTCAGCCGCTCCTCACCAGATTTGTACTTTAGACCCTTCCCCAGCTTCACTGCCCTTCTCTGGACACGCTCCAACCCCTCAATGTCCTTCTTGGAGTGAGGGGCCTAAAACTGAGCCCAGGATTCAAGGTGCAGCCTCACCTGAGTAGAGGGTGACGACCTGGTGCTTGGCATTCGGCCCCTCCTCCTACCCTGGGAAGACAGAGCTTTCCATGCATAGCTAGGGAAAAAGTGCTGTTAAAATTTTCATTTGTGTCCCTGCAAAAAAAACCCCAAAACTATAGGGGAGTAAATACATTAGTTTATTAGCCATGAATTCAGCCCAGCTGTCTAGGAGTTACTCATTATTTTGCTGGTGGCTTTGGACTGGAGCCAGGTAGCCACACTTGGCTGTTCCTGCACCTCCCTGTGCATGAAGACTTGTTTTTAAAGCGCAGGGAACAGTGCCGGGAGCTGTTTTACTGTGGTGGTGTTTGGTAGGAATGAATGTCCCAGGCTGTGAAGGTTTCTCTGATCCTTGCTGGGGTAACAAGACCCTCATGAGCACATCAAGCTGAGCTGGGAGCCAGGAAGGACCGCGGCTTGCCTGGACCTTTGCTTCTGAGTGGTAAAGCAGCTTTGATGCTTGTACCCAGGAACTTCCAGGGCTGGATGACACCTGGAGAAGCAGCAAAATAAATGTATTTTTAAACCTGTATGGGATGGTTTAGGAAGCTGGAACGTGTGTCTTTTTTTAGGGTACCCAGGTGCGGTACAGCCACACAGCCACGCAGGGGCCAGGGTCACCTCTTCCTGCAGCTGGTCCCCAGCACCTCTGCTTGTCGGGAGCAGGAGACAGAGCACAGCCCTGGCCGATGGCATGTGTGTGGACCTCTGGGGCACACCCCAGCCCAAAACCTGTCCCCTTGTTCAGGAGCCAGCTGGCCAGGTCCAGTTAGCCTCAGGTCTGCTGCCAGCCACTTCACTAGCAAGGACTGAGGTCCTGCGGCAGACAGGAAAAATGGTCCCTCACTGACTGTCCCTCTGTCACCGTGTCTCCGAAGGGCTCAGGACTACAGTCTCCACAAAAGGGAGTGGGAATGGGAGTCCCCACAGTCCCAGTGAGCACTCTGGGGAGACTTGAGCTCAGAGTCTGGGGAGCTCCAGCTCCAGTTTGTGCAGCTAAACCCAGGCAGCAGGAGCAGACCCACGTGTCAGCTAAGATAAGAAACTAATGTCAGATTTATTTTAAGGATGCATATTTTTATTTTTGAGTTTCCGCTTTGTAACGTTCCCAATCTGGTACCAATGATTTTCAACACTTCACTTTGATGCAACAAATCCTGTGCTTTCCCTTTTAAGCCTGTTTAGTGTTGAAAAGGGGTTTTGGGTGGATCTGGCAGAAACAGGGCACTTTGCATCACAGAAGCTGAATACATTAATGGGGAGGAGTTGTTATGGAGAAAGCCCAGGGGAGGCTGTCACTGGAGGCAAATATAGGGTCCTTAGGATAAAGGAATGTTCCCATTACATTGGAAGAGCAGCCTCTGATGGGGGTGTTGGTGCAGGCTCCCCATGAGATGGGGAAGTGGGCCTCTTGGCACAGCCTCTGAACTCTCTTTCCTCCCCTAATAACACCTGCCAGGGGAGCGCAGGTCTCTGTCAGGGTGCAAGCAGTGATGCTTGTGGGGAGCCACAGGCCAGGCCAAACTGTGGCTCCCCATGGGCATGGTGGCAGCAAAGCAGACAAAGACTGGTGTTTGCGTGAACTTTACAGGTTTATTGATGTTTGGTTCTGTTCACCTAGAAAAGGTAAAGAGTCTCTTAGTCCCAGACTGCAGCAGGACAGCCATGGCACTACCCTCCCAGGGTGCTTCCCCGCTCCCAGGACAGACAGATCCAGCTGACCATGCTGCAGCACACACTGAAAGCTCCCGTGTCCACACCTCAGCCAATGGGTTTGGGCAACAAGGCATCTGAGCAAGACACCTACCTCCATGAATGGTGCTCAGGTGGGAGACTTGGCCTTTTGGTCTGCCCTGAGTGCCCAGGGCCACAGCACCTGGAGCAGTGGGTGACTGCTGGGAACTGCACCCCACAGAACAGCATCATGCTGTGCAGTGGGATGCCTGGTGGGATGCCTGGATAGGACGCCCAGGTGGGATGCATGGCTGGGATGCCCAGGTGAGATGCCCTCCAGAGCCTCTCCACCTTGCTCAGGGAAAGGAGCAGCTACAGTCAAGAAGGTCCCACATATCTGCAATGCTGCCAGTGGGGAGGAGGATGAGGGTGAAATGGTCATGTGGTCTGACAGCAAACAGAGAGACATCGTCTCCAGCCTGCACGCTGCCCAAGGAAGAGCAACACAGGGTGGTGCCAGCAAATTTCATAGCCCTGTGTGCTCTGGGAGCGAGGACTGACCATGTGGGTCCTTTTATCTTCTTCCTTCCTGTTTCTTTGCTGAACAGGGTGTAACTTTCTCAGTTGTCTACTCCAGCAGCCAAAAAAATTTCTTGGTGTTCTTTAAGGAGATTAATTTCTCTAGGACTTGCCCTTCAACCAGCCTGCGCAGTGGTCACAATCCTGCGGGGGAACTTGTCAGAGCCCATCCTTGTAAATAAAACCTTTGCAGACAGCAGGAGGGATTTTGTGTGTATCTTACTATAGAAATCAAATCCAGTGAAGGTTTTAACAGAAACAAAAGAAAGTATCAGTCTGCAGAGGACTTTTTTAGCCCAGGACTGGGCTAGGTCATCACTCCAGCTCATCCAGCCTCTTTCCAGGATGGGCTTCACCTCAACAGGTAAGCACTGCCCTGCCGAGAGCTGCCCCAAGCAAGGTCTTTGGGAGCAGAAGGAGAGAGGCAGTTCAGCGCTGAGGAACCAGAGTTCAAGCTCAAAAAGGGTGTGATGTAATGGAACCTGATGCCAGTGATTCTGGGCCGGATGGCAAGGCTTTCCTTGGGTGCACATGGACAACCCCTCCCTGAATCCTTTGCAGTGTGGAGGAAGAAGGGCTGAGCACTTTTAAAGTGAGATACATTTGGGCATTAAGAGCAGGGGGTTACAGGTTAAGAGCAAGGCTGATGGTCCAGACAGTGGCTTCAAGGCAGTGGTGATGAGCAAGGTACAAGCAAAGGAACGTGAGCTGGCACATCAAATTCTCTCAATAGTCAAGTGCTTTGCTGAGCGCCCCCCATGACACACACTGCTGAGACCTCATGGTTGGAAACCACTGGTTCTCTTACCCTGAGATAGACTGAAGCCTCGAACTTCAGATACACAAAAACCCTGAAGCAACAATCAGACTTCCAAGGAACAGCCTGGGCTTGACACCGGCTGAACTCATCACCTGCTGTGGAGCTGAGCTGGCCTCTGTAACACCACCCTGTCTCCTAACGGTTTGTGGCAGTGAAGCTTCGGTCAGAGCTGGGAATGAAAGTGTCTCCAAACCTCCCAAACTCCACAGGGATCTGTACCTGACTTTGCAGGATTGTGAGCCCAAGCCCCAGTATCCTGGGCATGGTGGCTCCAGGCCATGCACGTTGCAGTAAGCAGCAGCTCCTGGGGCTTTCTCCTGTCTGTGGTGCACGATTTAATCACAGGAGCAGAACCAGTGAAGGCAGAGCTGCTGGGAGGGAGGCATGTGGTGTGGCACACTCGGGAGGTTGCTGGGCCCCCAGCTCCCCATGCACTTGGTATGAGCTGGGCTTTGCTCCCCCATGCCCCTGCTCATGGACTTGTTCACTCCCTTCTGCTGTGCATGGACACCTCCAGCTCCCAAAGCCGCCAGAAGCGTGGCTGCTCTCTGTAGCTCTTGGCACAGCTGGCACTCCCAGAAGAGGGCTGGCTTTGGGAGGCCCGTCTGGGTGCAGGGCAAGTCCAGGATAGGGGAGCAGCCCCCGCTGTGCTGCAGCCTCCGCTGCCAGGCACAGAGAGAGTGGTGCTGCTCCGAGAGCCTGCGGAGACGGGACCCCCGTGCCCGTGTGTCACACTTATTTTTTAGGGTAAAGAGCTCAAAGGTAAATTCAAAGAATGGGAGCAGGCACTTTGTTTCCAAAAAAAGTGGTAAAAATGTATTTGCTCCTTTTTAATGCAACTCCAGCTCCCTCTCCAGCCACAAAACTGCTTTCCGCCTCGCTCAGCTGGGGAGACGTTGCTGCGAGCTTACAGCACCAGCCCCTTCTCCCCAAGCACTCCAGGCAGAGGGACCCCCCCGCCGAGAGGACCTGTCCCCCGAGATGCCATCAGGCTGGCTCACCCGCACGCCGACGGGAAGAGTCTGGTTTTCCGCTTGTCACGCCAAGCTGCCAACAGCAAACACCAGCACCCCAACGGCCGCTGCCCGGCCTCAGCCCCTCTGCTCCTCACCGTCCCCCCGGCCGGTGCCGAGGTCCAGCACCCCACCGCTGCGCTCAGCTCCCGACCTCCCCGTATCACCCGGGCTGTCCCCAGGGGCTGGCTTACGCTCAGTGTCCGCTGCCTCCTGCCTCCCCGGCTGCGGGCTTGCCCCGCATCTCTCCAGGCGCTCCCGGCACCCAGCGAGTTTCTTCCGAAAGTCCTTTTGTCCTGAGCCACGAGCATCCTCGCAGCCGGGGGGAAAAAAACCCAAGGAACAGAAGTGACACTGGTTTCTTCCGGCGCCGAGCAGGGGCTGCTGCGCTGTCTCGGCATCCCCCGGCACGGAGCAGCGCTGCCGGGCGGTGCGTGGCGGGATCGGGCAGCGGCTCCGTGCGCGGCTCCGTGCTCCTTGGGCCACGCTCTCTGGGCTCTTTCCGTCCTGGTCCTGGGCAGGTAGGTGGGACGGAGCCTCCCGCGTGGCCGGGGGCTGCCCGTACCCCGCGACGGGAGCGTGGATGGCCGGGCGCTGGCGGCGGCGTGGCTCGGCGGGGTGGAGAATGGCGGCAAGCTGACCTCGGGCAGGGTCCGGACCTCCTCGGGTGCGACAAAGCCGGTGCTTTCACCCTTTCTACTGCGGGGCGCTGGGCGCAGGGGGGTGTGTAAGCAGGGGGCTCCGGGTGGAGCTGGGCCGCTGCCCCAACCCTGGTCATAGGGCTCCCTGCTCTAAGGCGACAGGCTCCTGGCGCTGCCTCTTCCGCTGCCGCTCCCGCTTGGCCCGCCCGAACACGTAGGCGGCCACCAGCAGGCCCACCCCAAAGATCAAGGTGGCCACCGAGACCACCTTAGCGATGTCCATTTGCGGGCCATTGATGGTGAAGGTGATGCACGTCGCTGCTACGCCGATGACCACGGAGACGATGCCGAAGGGGAAGATGCAGCGGTACCAGGATTTCTCAGTCCCGCCCGTGGCCAAGGCCAGCTTGTTGAGCGTAGCGGTGGAGTCGGTGGCTGTGGTCAGCGGCAGCCCCGGTTTTCCTCCCTGCAGGCAAGTGAGTGAGTTGGACTTGCAGCCCATCATGTTGGCGAGAAAACCCAGGAACGCCCAGCGCAAAGCGCGGGTGGGTTGGCCGTGGGTCACCGTCCCGCCGCGAGCTGCTGCCGTGCCGGCTGTGGAGAGAAGAGACCGGATCCTACATGGTCGGCTCTGTCCGGCGGCTCCAGGTGCCTCGGTGCGGGCGAGCAGGGGCTGGGACCTCGGCTGCTGCTGCTCTGCTCCCAGCTTCGGCTCCCGGCTCTTTTGCTGCCAGACAGAGCGAGGATTGGAGCGAGGATGGTGATCTCATGGCGGGGGGAAGGACCGGCTGGGCCTCGCTGCCTGTTAACTGTTTCGGGCTCTGAGCAGGCAGCTGCCTGCAGCCCAGCTGGGATCGCTCTGGGGACGCCTTTTTGCCGCTGGCATCTGTTTTCAGCAGCCCGTGCCCTGGCCCGGCAGCACTGGAGCGGGCGAACTGGCCCGGCCGCCCACCCCCCAGAGCTTCCCCCACCCCGACTAGGACCCCGCCGCTGCAACTACCCCTTCTGGCCGTCCCACTGCCAGCAAAACCCCAAGGGAACTGGCAGCGGGACTTCCAGCCACCCCGGAGAGCCCCTTTGCCTCCTCCTTGCTCCTGCCAACACCCCTGCCTCCTTCCAAATTGCTCTTTCTCCCTCTGTCAGCTTTGTACCCTGGCACAGGGCTTGGGGCACCCTCACTGAGACTTGTGGACTAGTGACGTTGGTCAGACGAGAGGAGGCTCAAGGCTGAGACTCGATGCAGGGGTGAGCCACTGGGCAGGTAATGTAGGGCGACCACTCAGGGGATCAGGACAGGATGGGGCTGGAGCAGAGGTGAAGGAGGATTGGGATGATCACTGTCCAGAGAGGCAGCAGCAGGTAAGAGCAGGAGGGCAGGACACCATAAAGCAGCTGAGCTCAGGAGGGGACCATCAGAGCTGCAGGAAGGTCAGCTTGCCTGGAAAGGAGAGCCAGGGTGCACTGGTGAGGCTTTGGGAACCAGCACCGTACCCACCCTGGCCCCTCAGGTACAGTGCTCTCCCCACCCAAGTCTGGATTATCAAGATATTTATTGATAAACAGCAGCATTAAGCAGAGGGAGGTCAGGCTGGCTCTGCAGACCCTCCAGTGCAGTCACACAACCAGAGTCTGGGGTTCCTGGGTGGGAAGAAGGAAGGGATAGAAATATAAACAGACTGGAGAATGTTAAGCACAGAAGGCACCTGTCCAGTTCTACCACCAGCAGAAACTTATTTTTGTGCCACCTTTCCTGTGAGTGGATCAGGGAGACAACAGGAGTAGAGCTGGCACAAATACTTGCCCTCTCCCTTCAGTTCTCCTGCACAGTTGTTTCAGTTTTGTGTGTGTTTTTTTTTTTTTAATTGGTTTTCCTGAAGGAGAGAGGAAAGGAATGAGCTATTGCAGCAAATAAGAGAGACCTGGAGCCTGTCCCAGGTCAGAGCTTCCCCCAAGCTGATGGGGCCCAGCTGTGTTTCTGCATCGCAAAGAAGCCAAGAACAAGGAAGAAAATCCACATTGTAGAGAGGAGAGCTGTGTGAGAGGAAGGCAGCAGGGGAAGGTGAGGAGCTGATGGGACAGACTCGGGAAAGAGGAGGTTTGGCAGTAGTGCAGGTGTGGATGTTATCCTCTTCTTTGTAGGTTCTGCTCTTGCTTGAACCAGCCCTGGGGGATCACTCCACTCTGGGGAAGGTGCAGAATAAAGGTTGTCTCCATCAACCTTTGCTCATCTCCGTGCCTGCTCTGGAAAGCATGAAAAGACAGGTGGCTTGGGCTCCAACAGACCTCAGCTTGTTTCTTAGATACCATCCAGGTTGATCAGGTATCAAATGCATTCCCAAATTTCAGTATTAGCAGAGGCAGGCAGCTGCAGGACAAAGGCTCTGGCTACGCAAATAAACAGCACTGGGAAAACAACTACATCAAAGTCACCCACCTTGTGCTCTGCAAATGGAGTAGGTTTAGATTTTATTCTCCTGATCGCTCCTGGGAGGGGAAGAGCAGCAGCACACCCCCCCTAGTCAACACCCTTTGAGCAGCAAGAGTGAAATGCTGCCTTCCTAAGGCTGATACTTCACATCACAAGCTCTCTGAAGCTTTGTCAAACTTGAAACGGTTAAGACATAAACCTTCTGTACAGAGTATTTACCCCCAGGCTGAACCCTTGAGGAAAACTTCAGCTAAAATAGTTCAGCTGCTGCCAAGAGCAGGGTCTGGAAGAAAATACTCTTTGGAAAGTGGCCCATCGCCAGACTCATCACAACTGCTTCTCAGGGAAGCAGTGGTGTGGTGACACCCCTAAATACAGCTCTAGACCCGAGAGGATGGCCTACCCCTAACAGCATCCCCCGTCTCCAGCCTTCACTCACAAGGTGGGGAAGGACTCTTGGTTTCCATGAAAACACCCCTCTTAGTGGGCTGACAACAGTACGAGTTCTTATTAAGTGGTGCTGAAGAGCAGTGACTGGCCTTGAAAAAGCAGAGGTGACAAAACCAAGCTCCAGCTGCTTAGAAAACACGATGCTTTCATAGGTCTCAAGTTCCGATCTATGATGAATTTGAATATTTGACTCAGCAACACTGATGTGATCCCACTGCAGCAGCCCTGTGCATGTCCTGCATTGGTACAACCCCTGCCTTAGCACTATCCAGGAGTTAACACGTGTGCATATATGCATACACACACCCAAACACCTCCCGATATACAGCTCCCCAGGTAGCCTTTCCACATCAGCTGCTGGCAGCACCATCTGCACATCTGACTGAGGATGCTCTACAACTCCAGAGATGGTTTAAAAGAAATTTATTCTTTTCAAAAGGTACAGAAAGAGCAGAGTGCAGAGATGCACAGTGCTGATCCATGCTGGCTTTGGCCCTGCTATAAAAGGAAAAGCAAAAGGCCTGAGCAGGACAACCCTGCACAGGGCTGGGGTTGGGATGGGATCACCTCTGGGAAGATCTTCAAACTCCTGTGTGGAAAGCAGCTGGAAAAACCTGCCCTTCTCCATTCAAAGAATCCAAATTCAGGCAAATCTTTCTCTGATTTTGCAGCAGGTTTCTATAAAACTAATGTGCTAAGAGAAGAGAGGAAGAGGCTTCAGGCTGGTCTGCACTGTGTGAACCCATTTTGGGGGCACTGAATCTCCCCCCACCAGGGCAAGGCTGACAGGATTCTCTGCCTGGGCACTCAGCTCCTTCCCTCCACACTCCTCCTTCAACTAAACCTAAGGGTGTAATTTTCATAGCAGAAATAGAGACTCACGTGTGTCCTCCTCCTTCCCACAGGAGGAGAGAAAAGCACAGCTGGGACTGGATGAGTCATGGTGCAGGAGCTGAGATGGATGACACCCCCCTACACACCCACCCCCATGGACTGTGCTGACCCATCCAGGTGATGGATGGGCAGTGGGAGCTCTGCCTGCAGCAGGCACGTGCCCAGAACCAGGCCGCAGTGCTCCAAAACATCTGTTTTGGAGGAGGAGGAAAAGTGCAGAGAGGATTAATGGCTTTGGTGGGCATGGAAAGCTTTTGTTTTGAGCAAGAAATCTAGATTCCAAGGAGGGAAACAGAGTTGAAGCGAGAAAGGATGATGAACCCAGCATCCCTCTAAAATGATTAATTACTCCATTTTGGAAGTAAGAAATTCCCCAAAATCAAATATGATGCTAGTCACCACCAGGAGAGCCCAGAGGAACAAGGTGTGAGAGATGACCCACATCCCCTGGAACTCAGTCCCCAGCACTGGGGCAGGAAGGAGGGGTTCCATAATTACAGGGGTAACCAGAGACACTAACAACAGCTTCTCATAGTAGATGTCAGAGGTGCAAAATAATTGAGACCACACGGAAATGCTAAAATAAAGAGCACCAGGATGCAGACACCCACACCCCACGTACTCTGCTTACAGGTTCACCACACATAGCCCATCGCCTCCACGCACACCAGCTGCTCCACGCGGGTCCTGCTGTGGTCAGGATGGATCACACCTCCATCCTGGAGCTAGCTGTGGAAGGAAAGTATTATAGATAAAAGAATTATGCCTTCCCCCCCCTCCCAGAAACCAGAAGATAATGGGTCTGGAAACAAGAACAGAAAACAATATATCCTAAGGCAGATAACACCTTTGGGCAAAGGTGACCTCTGGGATACAATTCACACACATCCCTGCACTAATCAAAGAATGCTCACTTGTGCTACCTCATTTCTTATTTTCAGGACACAGAGCTCAATACCCTGGGGTGTCAGTTGCAGAGCCCCAAAGCCTGTGAGAAGCATGCTATGAACAAGTGACACCCACTCATTTAAAAATCTAAACACCACCAGAGAACATGCATTGACTTATGCAGAGGAATGGTAAAAAAATATCCAGGAAAAAAAAAAGACCAAACGGAAACACCTACACAGTTTGTAAGAGCTAAGAAATCCCCACAAGCTTTTTTTCTGTGAGGTTTGATACTATTCATGGAGACAGCTTAATAGCAGGGCAAGAAATACTGGATACCTACTTACTGCACATAATAAACAAAGTTTGACCGCAACAGACTTGTGGCAAAACAAGAGTAGGAGAATACAGCACCAACTATCACACAGCCCACTGCCACAGATGGTCCAACTTGCAACTGCTACCTGGGACCGGGGCTTTTTCTGAGTGCTCAACTGCCACTGTTTAGTGCAGCCAGTAAACAGGGCCCTTGAACGCCCCTGTCCCACAGGCCAACAAAAGCTACCTACATATGGAAGGGCAGCCTCTTAAGTGCTAAAAAGCAGAAGACTCAGAGGAAGGAATTACACAGGAGAGGAAGAGCACCAGCTCAGCACCAGCCATCGCACCGTGGCCGTATCTGGCTGCAGAAACAACCGCGGCAAAGGCAGCGTTGCGTTCTGCACGGCTCCATTAACTTGAGGATAAAGAGCGGGAAGAAACTCCTCACACAGCAGGAATGCTTCATTAAGGAAATGCAGGTGGCCTCTCAGTCCATTTTATGTTGCCATGTGTAAAACTGGAAAATAGGCAGCAAAACAAATCAGGAGGCACAGTCTCAGATTCTAGTGACCTAAGAAGTATTTTCCGGGTCTATGATTCAGCAAAAGGGAAATAAATAAATAAACAATGAAGTAGCAACAGCCATCAGGAAGTGTGGCTCTGAAAATAGCAGCCAAGTGTCACCTTGATCCACTCCAACAAAGACTTCAGCAACAGTGACAAGCTGCTGGGTGACATCGTCCTGCTATTTTGGGTCCATGTCATTACACTGCGTGGTGAGCCCCACTGGAGCATCCCCCAGCACCGACTGCTCAGCACAGGTGGGGAAACCAGCACCAGCCTGCCAAAGGCACTTCCGAAACAGGGATGGCTTTCGAAATGAGAGATTCATGTGTCTTACAAGGAGGATGCTTTCCTGTGGATTCAAATATAGATAGGAGCAGATGGAAAAGAATTATTGTATCATCTACCCAGCAGTAGCTCCGCTCCTTCCCAGCGCTGCACAGCACTGGTGCAGGCTGAGCACACACAGACCTCCCTTCGCACCCCCTGCTGCTCCTCTCCCATCACCCACTGATGACAATCCCACAGCAGATACTGAGAACCAGGTATGATGCAGAAACAGAAAAAAACTGCTAACTAGGAGAAAAGCTGATCCACAGCAACTCTGTTGATGTCCTCTGCCCAGAAGACACTCTGTGCTCTGGACACTTGTGGGTAGCCCAGCCTGGGGCAGGCACTGCCAGAAATCTGGTAAAGGCACCAGCAAAGCTTCACTTAAGTCACAGTCTAACACACCAGTTTTAAGGCTCCCAGATGAGAAATACACCTAGTACCTTATATAAAAATCCACACTAATTACAGGAAAATAGCTTAAAACCAGAAAAAAAACAACCAACCAAAGAAGCAAAACCAAACACAAGGTAAGACCATTTGCACTGTCATAAGCTAAACTGTGTTACTCTCTGCAAACTGAGACCATGGCACTCACTGGGAGGAAGGGAAATGAACTCATATACATTTTAAATAATTAATGGTTTGCTCATTCAAACAACTCCATTAAATCCAGTGGTTTTGCTTTTGTGAGGACAACGTGATCACTGCCAAGAGCTCTGTCACACAAGGAGAAGAGTCCTGAACAGCACAGTGATGGGTCCTGACAAATGCCATTTTCATACGAGAGAAAACCCGGCAGTTAAGATCAATAATAGTTGCAAGGATTTTGCCAGACACACCAAGTTTCCTAATGACACTAGAAGTGAGCCTTCCAGGCCCCAGAAACACATGGTTATGTTTACACTCAAGTGCCCAAACTTGATAAAATATGAAAAATACTATGCCCGACTCATCCCTACATCCAGCAGTTGGAATTCTGTCCCATTACACAGCCAGCACACAGTTGCAGTTGGAGCACTGTAGATTATTTTTGGTTTCATTAATTTTTTTAACAGTAGCTTTTTGTGTTTGTGGTGGTCTTGGTTTTTTTTTTTTTTTCCAGTTGTCATTCTTGTGCTCTCTCCTGAGTGTTCATGTGTCTGGTTGGTACCAAATACACAGTTCCTCCTGAAGTGAGGCTTTCTGCTGCTCCTCAGTGAGACCTGCAGATGCCCATCACCTTGTGGGATGGCACCAAGCCACCCAACAATTTCAAATGCCAGGTTTACTGCTGACACATCCTGTAAGAGACTTTATCATAGCAGAGAAAAGCGTTGTATGTTCTGAAATTTATACGATCATAGAGGCTGGAAAAGACCTCCAAGATCATCAAGTCTGACTGTCAACCCAACATTAACATGACCATTAAACTGTGTCCCGAAGTGCCACATTTAACAGGTTTTGAACACTTCCAGGGATGGTGACTCCACCACCTCCCTGGACAGCCTCTTCCAGTGCCTCACCACTCTCTCAGTATGGGATATTTCTGAATAATTTCCATCTAAACCTCCCCAGGTACAACTTAAGCTCACTTCCTCTCATCCTATTGCTAGCTACTTGAGGAGAGACCAACAGTCACCTCCCTGCAACCTCCTCTCAGGCAGCTGTAGAGAGCAGTAAGGTCTCCCCTCAGCCTCCTCTTCTGCAGCCCCAGTTCCCTCAGCTGCTCCTCATAAGCCATGTTTTCCAGACCCCTCACCAGCTTCATTGCCCTTCTCTAGGTCAGCTCCAGTGCAACACAACTTGCAACATCATTCCATTTGTGGTGCATAAAGCAATCCTACTTTGAAGTCTTACCAACCTGAACACACACATTAAATCTCCCTTGTTTTCTTAAACTGGAGATAAAATGAGATTAATAAATTGTCTCTTGCTATAATTTGCAAGGGTTAAAAAAAAGCCTAACTCAGGCATTAGCACAACTGGGAGTCTGTGTTCTCAGAAACCAGGAGACGAAGATTGTAGACAGGCTTTTCTCCAGGGTCAGTCTCCTTCACCGACTCAGAGCTTACTTCTATTTGCTTTTTCCTACCCGAACTCCAGCACCACTGATTATCTTTCTTGTTCTGTCTAAAAATAAGTCAAGCATCTCTGTTCACGTGCCTAAATATCCCACTGCTGTGATTTCTCGCCTTCTGAAATTACAGTTTAAAACTTGCCCTCTCCCCCCTCCCCTCCCATTACGAGCTCTTTATACCCCAGCATACACACTGCTCCCTACCCTCCTCTTTCTAACCACGCTCAGATTAATTAAGCAGCAATAGATTTTTCTTGATTACAATGCCTAAAGCCCTTCTTCCTTCACAATTTAAAACCAAGATGATAGAGCATTTTCCTCTGGATGGTGATTCTGATGTTACAAAAATAGTATTTGATCTGCATGGTGGATAAGAGAAATTTTAATACCTATTTAATGAACTGTTTTCATTTCAGACTGAGTCATGGTTATGGGTTTTGTTAGTTGTGCTTAGTTGAAGTGAAAGAGGACCAGGAAGCTTCCAGTGAAACCAGTTGTCAACTGCACCAGCTCCAGGGTGTAAGCTTAAAAAACCCCAAACCTGCTCCAGAGAGCACAGATATAGCAAAACCAAGATAATGAGCAAGAGAAATAATATCAATTCCTGGTTTAAAGATAAAAAGCAAAGTGCCTCAGTCAGATCCATCATCTGCTACAGCCTCTCAGTGACCCCATTGAGCAATAGGACACAGGGCTGGAAATGTACAGCCCTGAATTGGCTGCCTGCCCGCAAAAAAAAGCCATGCTGGCCCCTTCTCCTGCTTTTCATAAGGATATTAAAGCATTTCCAACACACTGCTTACAGCACACAGAATCAGACACGCTGGGACAGCGCTACACATCTTGTGCTACCCACGTTCAGGATAGTTTACACTCACCCAGCAACATCACTTTCGGATTTATCAGAAGCAAAGAAAATTTCTTAAAGCTTCAGCTGGAAAACCTAGGGTCATGCTGAATTCTGTAACTCAGGGAGAGAGTGACTGGAGTAAGAAAAAAATTAAAATGAAGGTTGTTCGGAGGACATGGCTCCCCACAGTACTTCCAGTACAAATACAAGCTTTCCATCTCAGCATTTTACAGCACCATTGCCCTTTCTAGACACCCCTGACTGGCACAACAGTGCACGATGCCTGACAAGTTACTGATTCGGGCGTTGATGCTTCAGCCTTGGCTACAAAGAGTGTTTTAATTAAATAACTTTCTTTCTGGAGCTCATGTCTCACAGAAAGCTCATTTGGAGAATAACACCACCAGCAAATTTGTCACCTACAGGGAGAGCTGGGAGTTCCCCCCTGCAGTTTAACACTTACTGTCTTGGTGATGAAACTCCCTTATCCCTCACACAGTTTATCTGGTTTTGGCTCTCTAAACCGTAACCTGTGCTCCCGGTCCAGAAAGCTGGGGAGCTCTTCCTGCCCTTGTCACGGGGCTGGGAGCCTGCAGCTCGTGCTGTATGTGCAATCCTTTCAGCAGGTCAGAACCTAACACACTCCAGCCCTGCTCACATGCTGCCAGACCCCTCAAAAAGTCTGGACAAGGCAGGAAGTTCTTCCACGCCACTCTTGGTGAGATTTGCCTTCTTTCTTACCAATACTCAAATTATTTCTGCTTTAGATGGAGAGTAGCCCTAAAACCACACTAGGTAGTCTCCAAATCCTTGAACTCCCAAGCAGGAAGCTGTAGCAAGCACTCTGTGGCATATCTGAGAACATCTGCAGGGCAAACCCCTGAAGGTTTCAACACTGACACCCAAAACTAACCAAAGATAACGCTACAAGAGGGTCTGCTGCACTAACCGCAGCATTGCCTCTGTCTTTCCACTGGTCAGATGTATTTGCAGAAACAAAGACAGTAAGTGAAGATGATGCAGAGGGGAAGGAAAGGAGGAAGTCAGTGGAAAAGACAAACCACAGCAGCTGGAAATGCTTAAAGTCACAGATTCTGGAAACAAAAGAAGAAATTTGTCTCCTTCCCAGGGATCCAGCTTCACATCCTTCAGTAGTAAAAAACAAACCACCTTTTAAGCCTCTACCATAGCAAACAAAAAAGCAGGAAGAGCTTCTAATGCCTCCTCCCTGGCTCTCATCAAGCTTTGTCTCACTTCATGTCTGCACAACACCAGTATCATCTGTCACTTTCCAGAAATACTGCCCCCCAGCACCACAAACACTACCCCTGGTCTTTATTTTCTCCTCCTCTCAATTTGATATTCCAGTACAATTTCTGCCTATAACAACAAAACATTTTATAACAAACAAACGACCCACCAACCACTGAGTTAAGTTGCTGTTGCATCTTTAACTCTGCTATAGTGCAAGACACATTTCAAAGTGAGTCATTCAAACGATTTAAAGCCTTACACATTTAGGAAAATTATAAAACATCTCTCACATGGTGTAGGAGGAGTAACACCACACTGCACCCCCAGGCACAAGCCAACCCAGCTACCTGTGCTGGGAGCTGTGCCTTCTCCAGCAGCAGCAGTTTGTAAAAACCCCTGTGACTTCATTTTCGTGGGCTCAGACTCTTTTTTGCATTCCTTCCACACCTGGGCAGTCCTTGCTGTGGCAGGGAAGTGACTGCCAATTTACACCGGACCACTCTGCACCAAGAAGCAGATGCTCTGTGACTCATGCAGCGCTTACAGACACAAGTTATGGAGAACAGCACGATAATTAACAATAGCAAATGTCATCTCTAACATTCAGGCATGCAGATGTTAAAACCCATAGCATATGACCACGTTAATTTAGGAGGCAGTGTCTGCTCCCATGAGCAGCTTGCAATCCTCCAGTGCTGCTGACCACAGGATGGCTCCCCGCCCCCAGCACCCACAGACCACTGAGATGGAAACCACAGAGGATTCCTCTGTGCACTGCAGTGGGGAAGGTAACAAAACCCTGCCCCAGTTGCAGGCTCCATGGGAGATCAAATACCATCTACAGCAATCCAAATGCAACTGGCAAAAGAAATAGTGAAATAAAGGGGTGCTGAATTTAATCTATCATATGAATGATTTTTAGTGAATTCTGAGTGTCAGAAAGGGCCAAACATTTAGAAGAGAGAAGTGACTCTGGCCTTGAAAAAAGCAGAAGGAAAAAATATTGACCACTGTCAGCATTGCTGAGAATCCCTCCAAGCACAGAGTCCAGCTAGGGGACATGGTGCAAGTCAGACTGTAACAAGCAGCATGCACAGTGGCCCTTCTCTAAACAGACTTCAGAGTGCTCCCAAGCAGAGATATTCCACTCAACTCTAAAGCTTTCATTTCCACATAGAAATGCCAGGGGATTTGGGGATTACAAGCAAAGACCTCAGATGCAGGAGGAACTGAAACTGGTATTTTTCATTGTGACAAGGTCAGAACTGCCACAGAGTCTGTGGGTTTTTTCCACAGCCAGACAGGGCATTTGCATTAGTCCCTCTGGAAGGCGGCTCCTCCAGCAGCTACTGGCACAGGTTCAGCAGGAACACAAAGGGCCGAGTGCCATCTACTGGGCTGCTTTATCAGCTCCCTCCCGCTGCAGCCGGATTCTCCGACATCTCTTAAGCACAGCGAGACCAACCCTTCTCAGGCTGCTGCCTCAGGCACACTCACCAGGTACGATGATGTAGCAAAAATATTTCAGTTACAGACTACATGTAAGTCCTGACAAGAGAGCCTGGAAAGTCAGGAAGCTGCCTGAAGGGACCCTGAACTAAGCAGCAGTCTGACTGACAAGACTCCTGTGAGGCCAGGCTGAGGGAGTAGGGGGTGTTCAGCCTGGAGAAGGTTCCAGGAGACCTTTTTGCAACCTTTCAGTACTTAAACGGGCCTGTCAGAAAGATGGGGACAGACTTTTGAGTAGGGCCTGTTGTGACAGGACAAGGGGTGATGGTTTTAAACCAAAAGAGGGAGGTTTAAACTAGAAAGAAGGAAGAAATGTTTTACCCCAGCCCAGGTTGCCCTGAGAGGGGTGGTCGATGCCCCATCCCTGGAACCATTCCAGGTGAGACTGGCCAGGGCTTTGAGGAATCTGCTCTGGTTGAAGATGTCCCTGCTCACTGCAGGGACTAGGTGAGCTTTAAAGGTCCCTTCCCACCAAAACCATCCTGTGATTCTAGAGTAAGCTTATGAGCAAGGCTTGCTCCAGCTGCACTACAGCCTGGGCCACTGCAGACAAAGACACTGAAACACTGTCAGTGAATATTTGACAGTGACCACTACAATGGTGATATAACCACCAGCTGGAGAACAGAATAACAGGGAAGCAGCAGCTCATGTTCTCTGGATTTTCAGATGCTGGAAAGCTGTACCCATCTGATCAGTATAAAGTTTCCCTGCTAGCTACACTGTCTGTGTATAGGAGCCTGGTGTCAGCCAAAGCAGTCAAGAACCTAGAGCTAGCAAGACAGACCTTGGTAGAAAAGCCAAAGTGTCCATGAAATCCTGAAGGGGCTTCACAAAGCTTCAGTTAGCAGTCAGTGTTAAAAACCCAACCCAACAACACCACCACCACCCAAACAAAACTCACCACACCAAAAAAACACAACCAAAAATCCAAACAACCAACCCATCAGGAAACAAACAAGAAAACAAAAAACCCAAACGAATCCACCCTGAAATTTAACTGGACAAACAAGCAGAATAAAAAAAGTCACTAGAAAAGATTTATTGCTGAAAACTGTCTCTGGTTATGGGAACAGCTTGTAGGAGGTTGCCACTGGCTCAGTCTGCCAGCTCGTCTCTCACCAGCACAGGGAATCGCCTGCCTCCTTCACAGAGCTGCGTGTAGATTGCCCGGTACAGCTGAGCTGCAGAGGCCTCTGAGGAGAGCCTGGATTCCAGGACAGGCAGGAGTTCAGTCATCATCACCTGGGCAAGAGCAAAGGAAACCCATCACCAGAGCCAGCAGCACTTTTAGGATTTCATGAAGCAAAGTGGCTGCACAACAAGTGAAATCTAACTAATGACATGCTAATTGATAGGTATTTTCTTTTGTCACATTTAACAAAGGCAGAGTTGTTCATCCTCTGCTCATGCGGTACACCGGCAGCCACATGGCATTCCCAGAGCAGCGAGATAAACAGCAGTGCTTCTCTGCTGCAGAGATGGCCTAGCACTGGGATGAGATCAGCATCCTGGAAAAGGTGAAGCTGATGTTGATGCAGGAGCTAAGCAGCCACACAGCGAGCACTTCCTGACCCAATGGGAAGTTCAACCTTTCAACTCATGACTGTTCCCATCACCTCTCCATTGGGCCACATTAATCATATAGGGCTCACCCAACACAAAGCACCTATTTAGATACATGAGCAGAGGAAATTGGGTCACTTGAAGCATCAGTCAGTAGCCTTTGGTCACTACTTCACTCTGGGCAGATAAAAAACTTCATGACCCATAACCCCAGATTATAGCACTGAAGACCATTTGAAGACAGGCAGCAGTCTATCCTCAAGCCAGAGGAAGGAGTGTGGCCAGTTATCTTCCCTGGCTTACAAAAAATGTAATTTCCAACACCTCTACCATTCAGATCAACAGCAAATGTTGGGTCAAATGAGTGTGGATGTGTTTTCACAGATCTTCTCTACCCTTTGGTGCTGCTCTGCTCAGGCTGGTGCAGAGACTGTTGTCTTATTGTGTCCTTACAGGCAGCTTCAGAACAGTTAAGAACGACAACACAGTGGTTTGAGATTTAGAAGGAAAGGAACAGAAATCAGATGAGTTCACTGTAGGTCATGCAGGAGAGAAGGACAGAATGTGTGCCTTAATGGGACTGAAAAGGGTTGCAAAAAGGGAGTCCTCAGGCATTACCAACAACATCCTCCACTGCCAAATGCTTTCAGAGTAGTTAGAAAAAGCCTTATCAGGAAAGGATCAAACATTTAAAGACTTCTGCTCTGGCCTTAACAAAAAAAGTAAGTCCATTCATCTACAAAATAAGCAAGGCACTGATGGGAGATAGACATGAGGCATAAACATAGAAACACCACCAGGAGAGCTGCTGCTCCCCCACCAACACCCCACACATCAGCTCTTGCCCCACAACTGCCCTTTTCTTGCCCTGCCCCAGGAGCACTAACAGTTTCTAACACTCACCTTTTGTAAGGCTACTTCTTGATGCAGCATTGACACTTGCAGCTTCAAGGCAAACAGGTCCCTCAGCTCCTGGAAACTGGAGTAACAAAGGAGAGGCGCAGCCAGCACGCCTACACTGTCAGCCACCTGTCCCCTAGGAGGGGTGCAGGCTGGAGAGCAGCTCCCTACATCCCCAGCACCATCTGGGTGCAGCTTCATCTGGGACTTCACAGCTGCCAGGGTAGAAGAATTGGCAAGAGGTTACCAGTTAAAGCTGTACTTGCAGAATCTGTGATCTACTTACTGCTCCTAGAAATGTCTAAAGACTGGGTAAGCTCCTCACACACCAGGGCATCTTAAGCTATAGCACATGCAGTCTTCCCATCTTTAACAGCTCCCTCACCAGCCCTCCTGAACTGCAGCAGTTAGAAGTCCCAAGCCCCTCCTGAACAGAGATCGCTGACAGCCAGGCACCACGGTTTTGTTTGCTGCCAGAGAATTTTACATGCTACATTGCTACTAATGATACACAGGAGAAAAATTATACTGGTCTGCAGGGTTCTGTGCACAGATGGCAAACTACTGTTCAAGCAGAGCCAGCCACATTCACACCCAACTACGAAACCAGGGACTGGCTCACCAGCTCGCAGAAGCTGCAGCTTATGCAGGCACTGGGAAGCGATGGTTTGCAAACTCTCCAAGGTTAGAAGGCTTTCATACTCTCTTTGCAGAGTGGGATGGTCTAGAAGAGAAGCAGAGGAAAAGCAGTAGGCATGAGCATATTGAAACCTTCCCTCCCGCCCCTACAAATACCAGTTTCTAGAGTGGCCCTGGGTTCACCAACCCTCATTTTAGACACAGACTGCTCCCGCCCCTTTTGTCCAGCACATGCCAACAACACAAGACACATGGAGTCAGAGCACAATAAAGTCATCCTTATTCCACCCTCTGCCCCCTCCACCCACCTTTTTTCCTCCTTACCTGCAGGCTCAGTTTCCACATACTGGCTCAGAAGAGAGGGGACATCCTGGAGGACCTTTAATTCCTCTTCTATCTCTGCAGGACTGAAGGCTGGTGTTGGCAAACAGAACTCAGAGCAGCAAGTTAAGGAAAGTTTCACAGTACCAGCTCTGTGCACTGCCCCAAGCCTTGGGTAACTCGAGGTAGCTAGAACCAGGGGCAGAGGGCAAACAGCCCATGAAGGGAGTGGGGAGGACAGCACAGCTCTGTACAGCACAGTCAGCTTGTGGCCTTATTTATCTAGATCAAAAGTTTTATGACCGCTCAAGAGCTGCACTACAAAACAAACAAAAGAAAACCCACAACAAAAACACTTCCTAGAGACCCAGCTTGAGCTCCTGTCATTGGAGGTGTAACCCTCTCCAGACGGGAGCACACTGCAGAGGGACTGCACCTAGTGCCTGCAGTACCACACCATGAGCTGGGGAATGGGGCAGTGACCTGAGAAAGAATACAGTTGCCTGGATCCTCTCCATGAAACGGTTCCTTGCAGCTGCTGCATCTGCACTTGTCTGGCAGAGACGACATCTCTCCCATGCCCTGAAAATTCAGAAAGGGGCAGGATGTGTGAGAGTTATGCTCCACTGCAGCAGACACTCACACTGAGCTCTGATACACCATTGTGACATACTGATGCTTCAAACACAAGTATTTTTCTCAACCCTCTTTTTTTAAAGGTTATTTACTGGCCACTCCCCCCTCATTTTTGATAGCTGGTCTCAGATCAACCAGGACACACTGCAGAAAGCATTAGACACTGAAAGACACCCATCTTATTTCTCTCAACTTGTTTTGAGGGGAAGGTTTTGCAGCCATCAGAAGAGAAACAAACACTTCTACAAGCAGAGTGTGAGCTTGAGGCACATCACTAGTGGCTTTGCATCCCTCTGCCCACAGTTTTACCCCATAGGAAACAACAAATCTTTCCTTCATTTCTTGAGGGGCAAGTCATTTGCATTTCTGTACAGTTACCCTTAGTGGTTATGTACAAAAGAAGAGCAGACAGGACAAATTCTCACCCTAGCTTTTAGTGCAGTGATTCCTTCATAAGCCAAACTTCCTGAAGACTCCTTTAACCCACCTTTGTTTATTGGGACAAGGTGAGATGTTTGGCAAGAAGCACAGTATCAGTACACAGGACACAAAATACAAAGGTTTAAGGACAGTATCATGATTAAGTCAGACAGAATCTTGGATCAGAGTCCAGTATTTTAAAGAAAGTGTTACACAAATAATAGTACTACCAGAGAGGTGCATTCCCTCTGGAGTTCAACATCCCCACGGATGCACAGTGCCTATAACAGCCTTTACTTAAAGGGCTACTTTAAAGAGCCAGCACATCTCCTCAAACCTGTCACAGTTAAGGGAGAGCCATCAGGAGGAAGCTTAATAGTTCTGCAGTGCAAGACTGTCTAACCTGAGAGCACAAACAACGTCTCTCCACCCAGATGGATCTTTTGAATGACAGAAATTGCAGTTTTAAGAAGCACATTATGCAAAGAAATAGCAAGGTTAATGGAACAGAAGTTAGCAGGCAAGATGCATTCCCTCTGTAAGGGATCTGATCTTTGGAGCAATGGTTATTTTCAATCTATCACTGAGCTAAAAGTAATAGTGAAGTGTGTAAAATTACACCAGAGTGATTAGGATGCCAAAAGGCTCAATTTACAAGGGAAAATTAAGTCTTTACAACCTGCTGAAGGGCAACTGATAAATTGGTGTCAGATAAATGACAGCTCCCAGGAGGAGGAGGAATTCTGGAGGGTAGCACAAGGAGCTATAGCTAGAACATGGGGTTTAAGCTCAATATCTAGACAAGCCACATAATAAGAAACATGCTGAATTATGGCAAGATTTCTCCCATGAAATGGTGGAAAACACTTGCAGAGGGCTAGAGCACAGAGCTGAAACCCAACCACCTACACCATCAGTGTAGTAATGTTGTAACTGGCTCTTCTTAAGAGAGTCCATCATCAGGTATCATCCCCAAACACACATAACCACGATGATTCCAGGCTAGAGGTGTCCCTGCAGAGCAGTTCAGGCCAGGAACTGGCTGGGAAACTCTTCCATTGCACAGGGTACACAGGCACCCACACCAGAGGGTTTCCTTCCTACAGGAAGTGTCTGGTATCAGCAGAGGGTTCTGCAGCATCATTAAACCCTGTTTAAAGCATCCCAGTACCTTCACAACTCTGGTTTCAGAGTGTGAACTCCCAAGTGACACTAGTGGCTGGAATAACATGAAAATACTTATCTTCAGAAACAACCCTGCAGAGACACACTGTAGGGACCCACTCCTCCTGCTCCAAGTTCAGGCCCCACACACCATGGAGTCAGTACCTCCCTGTGCCCCACAAACCAGCCAGGTCTCCCCCATCTGAGCCCCTCCCCACAGTTCTTAAGCAGAGGGTAGATCTGGACTGGTCAGACTGGACTTACCTGGAGTTCCTGGAATAGGCTTTCCTGTAAGGAAGGGGCAACTTCAGCTGGCATCTGCAAAACAAGAGAAGCATCAATCCTGACTGCCAAAGAGCAGTGGAGCCTTGTCTTCAAACAGAGAAAATCACATTCTGTCTGAATTTGAAGTTAATTTTGCTGTAATGGAAGAGGTCAGCAACCCCAGAGCTTGAATCCACCGCCGGAGGGTCAGTCTGCTCAGTCACTTCCACAAGTGTCACAGAGCTGACCTGTGAGCACTTCTGCATCCTCCCCCCAGCCATCAAAGGTTCACCCGAGGTGAGAAGCTGGGAGGAAATCCCTGACAAGGCAGAGTGCAGACATGGAAACCGCACACCCAGAGAAGCTGATCACTATAGATGTGAGCACAAGCACATCTCCTGGACTCTGTGCCATACCTGAGCGTGACCAGGCAGCTTGCTTAGCACTGTATCACACTCAGAAATGGTGAAAGGGAACCAGATGGGATTTCAGCTTCCACTGGGAGCATCCTAACCCTCAAGCAGAATAGCCCCTAAGTTGTTATTGTAAAAGTGTGAGGGTTGGCAGTTGTAACTAGTCACATGCAGACTGGGACTGCAAGACCACAGCTGGGATTTTAAGTAAATAAACATTTGAATCCAGATTCCTGTTCCCCCAGCAACTGTCACTCAGTGTCCCATGTCTGTTCCAACACCACATGGAAGGTGATCATTTCCTCTCTGCACAAACACAGGAGTTGGATTGTGGCAGCTGAGAACTACTTATCAAAATTTTCCAGGCACATATCCCATCTGAACGTCACCATTTCTTTAAAGCAAAAAGAACACAGAAAAGAATACAGAAATTATTTCAGCAAGACAGACTGGTCTGAATGCAAAGCCAAACTTCTAAGTATCGCTTTGCCACTCTTCCACTCAGCATCTCAGTTACATCCACTTCTTAATTCCTCCCACACCAAACACTTGAAATAACTGCAGTCTAGTCAATACTGATTTGCGTGCTTACATGGGCAGTATCTTCCAGACTAAGGAGGATAGTATTAAACCCAGATGCCAGCTCTCCAGACAACACTGGGCATGTGCTTTTGAGAGGGGGAGAGAATTCATTCATTGCATGTTATTATTATACATAAATTAAAAAAATAAAGACTCAATGAGCTGTATTAGAGAGGGTACTCAAAGGAAAATAAAGGCTCAAAAAAGCTCTGCTGAGACAACTTTCCAAAACAGTCACAGGGGGCTATTAAATATCAAAAGTCTGAAGACTTTCAAAGTCCCACCAACCCAAGAGTAAGGCCTTAGTATAAAAACACTCAATCACAATAAAGGCTTTTAAACTGGAAAGGATCCTTCCTCTTGAGGAGCAGGCGAAACCAAGCTGGGTCCTACAGAGCAGTAGGAAAGACCAGGCTTTGCAAGTGTGCTAGTCTGGGTCAAGCAGAACAAGTCAGAAGTGCCCATCTCTCAGCACTTACCCCTTCTCCTGCAGGGTGACTGCCGGAGGTGAGGTGCTCCTTCCCAATGTGCCTTCAGTTGTAAGGTCCTCTTTTTTGCTGGATTCTCCCAGGAAACCACAACTTTTCTTCCCTGCACTGCCAGCTGCTAGAAAGTTCTTTCCTTCAGCTGAACCCCCTATGGAAATGCTCTGCTGTTCATTCAGGGCAGATGTGGACAAGCCAGGTGTCTTTTGGGGTTCAGCAGGAGCACAGACCTCTCTGTCACCTGCACCAATTGCTGTCCTATGACTCCTTCCTTGCTTGCAAGCCACCCCTTTTGAAGAGCTCTTCCCAGATGTCCTGGGACCTTGAGGAACACATCTGGCTGGTGCTTTCCTTTGCAGCTTTTTCACATCTGGGTCAGTCCTATAAGGTGCTTTTAGGGGGTATAGAGAAGGCTTCCTCAAAGAGGCAGGCTTTTTGCTTACAGCTCTCACCTTTCTGCTCTCAGAAGCATCCTCAACAGGTACTGGCACTTGCTGCTCTTCATTATTCTTAGGGGCAGGTCCCTCATCTGCAGATTTCTCTCCTGTAGCTCCCTGAGCCTCTACTGGAGTTTTCAAGATGCTCTTCCTGACTTTCAGTGCCTTCTCTAGGGCCCTGTTCAGGAGTTCCAGCTCCTCCAGCTCCTTGAGCGTAGGCCTGTTCTCTGAAAGAGAAGTCATATCAGAAGGTACAAAGCTGGTGCTTCCCTGTTCAGCTCTACACCAACTTGCTCTTCTGGGTGCCACAGGAGGAAATTGAACCCACTGAATGATGCAGCAGGTACTCTGCCCCCACTCTCCCAGGAGCTACACAGAGGACACAGGCAGACTTGCTAAGAGCCTAGAAGGACCAAAATGGATACGAGTCACAGGATGAGACAGTTCTCCCGAGTTAACCCCCCTTCATCAGCACGTGATGATCACCACTGCTCATTAAGGCTCTCAGATACTTCATCACCTCAGGTACCACAGCACAGCTCCAAGGTAACACCAAGGAGAAAAGGGGGAGGGGAAAAAACGCGGAGGGGAGATTCAAGTCGGTGCAGAGCACTAGAAGCCCTAACGCGGAAGCTGCTCCGCCTCGATCAGAAGCGGAGCCACAGCGAAGACACCAGGCCGAAGGAAGCACTCACCGCGCACACTGCTGGAGCCGGCCTCTAGCTGCGGCTGCTCCTCTTCCTCTTTAACCCTGGAGGGAGAAAACACAGCGCCCAGGGCCACCACTGCCGTGCACTGACGGGTTCAGCTTCCCCGCGGCTCATTGGGTCTCCGACTGCCGCAACGCCCGGTCGGGACCCCCAGCCTCCCTCCCAGCCCCGGTTCGCGGTAGGGCCACCCGGGGAAAA
>JANHFX010019889.1:11264-21564 GCA_027560015.1 Chloroceryle amazona
GGAACCGAGCGCGTTGCCCCATGGCCCTTCCCTCCTCTCCCTGACCCAAGAGTGGGAAACGTCGTGGTCGGTGGGAAATGGTGGTGCCACTGGTGCCAGCCCGTGCTGGGGCCACCCGTTGGCACCGTGCCCTCTGTCCCTGCTGGCTTTCGAGGCGCAGGCAGAGCGAGCGCAGCTCGGGATAAAGAGACAAGCTGGACCATGCAGCCCC
Organism: Chloroceryle amazona; assembly: GCA_027560015.1. Taxonomy (NCBI): domain Eukaryota; kingdom Metazoa; phylum Chordata; class Aves; order Coraciiformes; family Cerylidae; genus Chloroceryle; species Chloroceryle amazona. Next base: position 11,476 of record JANHFX010019889.1, read on the forward strand.
TTCAGGTCTGACAGGTTCAGGCGTGGCTGTCACCCAGATGGAGATTTACTTTAAGGAAAGGGGGGGAGAAAAAATTCTTACACTTCGCCACTCACATCTATTACTCTGGAAAATAAGGATGGCGCAAGAGCAAGGAATAAATCCCTTCTAAAAATATATTGGGTGATTGCATTAATTTTCCATGGCACGTGGATGAGGGTAGGAGGATGAATTTTCAGCTTGACTCATTCTCCAAAACGAATCTTAAGCCTTTTAATTGTTGAGTGTTGGCATAAAAACACATTATTTATGAAGCTGTGGCTTGGTTCTACATGGCCCCTGTGCCTTTTTTTTTTCTTCTTTTAAAGCAAATCTCATTTATTTCTTCCTAAAAGGTGCTCTAGAATCTAATATGAGCATTATGAATATTTAATTTTCAGAGCAGGGTTTACACAATGCTCCAGCGTCTGGCGGCTCGGCCGGTCCCTGCGCAACAAGCCTGGTTTGGAGCTCCAGCTCTGCTGGAGTAGATCATTCCTTTTCTTCTCAACTTGGTTCCTCTCTACCAAAACTCAGCATTTAGTGCCCATCTCAGGCTGCTTCATTCCTGTGGCATCTGTTCTATAAGAGTCACGTGTGTCGCAATAGGCAAAAGAAGCACAGGAGGCACCGGAGACACCCGGCAGCCGTAGAACTTTATTGGCTTCCTTAAAAGTTCTGTGATAATACAGTCAAAATGTTGCACAGGAGAGGAAAGCGCTCGGTTTTCAGCTTAATCATTAGTAAAAAATTATTTCCTACAGTGTTAGAGATCTAATTGGTCCAATCAAAAGGCAAATTAATTATGGCTCATTTGATGAAATCTGCGTGTGTCCCAGTGTTGGTGCGGAGGCTGCGTGGAGGGGATGTGGTGTTCTGGAGGCTGGGAACACCGTTCTCTGCAGCACCAGGTGTATTCCCTCAGTATCAGTATTGGTACCGGGCAGGATATGGGAGAGAAGGGCAAAAAAATGTATCATTTTGTTTTTAAAACCTGCAATACTCTGATTTTCCCTGTCACCAATTGGAATTTCCCTCTAAAACTGCAGGAATAGGTTTGTGCTGTAGGATCAGACAGCGCAGCTCCCAGAGCCATGCCAGACCAAAGCTATTTTCTCCAAGGAAAACGTTTTATTTTCCAATTTGTGTTTTGGTTTTGTTTTTTTTTTCACTTGTGGAAGGAGCATTTCTCTGTATTGCTGCCTGAATCTTTGCAAACCACTGAAATCTGTCCCTTCTCCCTTCTGCAAAATCACGATCCCCACGCCGCTGAATGGGTTGGGAGACAAAAGTCATATTTAGTTGAAACTGAAGGCTGCTCTGAGTTGTTAAGAAGGACTTTTCTGGACCCTGCTGTTGTGGTTTGTGTAGGTTTATCTCCTGTCCATACGCTGTAGGGAGGGCAGAGCGCGTGCCGGTCTCAGACGTCGCTCTCCGCCAGCTCACAAACCTCAAAGCTTTATTTTATTAAAAACATATCGAACATTTTACACCAGCAGGTTCCCACAAAACACCCAACCTCCATCTGTGCCTCGTTAGTCCCAATTTTCTATAACAGAGTAGATATTAAATGAGCCGACCCCTAAATAGACTGCAAAAGCACTTTTCAAAGGTACTTCAGGCATCCTGGCGGCAGCATCGCCCCGGTACCCTGCTCCACGCCGGTGCCGGGCGTGTGCTGATGCAGAGCAATCGTTGCTGGGTATCTACTGGGCTTGGGCTTCTCAGCACACAATTTCTGGACTCCAGCAGCAGGGAAATATTCCCCGTGTCTCCACCAGGCTGTGTCACCCCTTGCCAGCCGGGTGCTGGTGCCTTGGCGCTCGCGTGGCATCAAGGGTCAGTCCTCCCGGCAGCGCTGCTGCTGCTGCTCCAGCTCCCCCTGCCAGGGCTTTCCCACCCGGGGCCTCCTTTGTGCTTCAGCCCAGCCCCAGCTAAAATGTTTTCCCTTCCAAGACATTCCCTGCATTAAGCTTAACCAGCCTGAATTATCTCACCTTTAACACCCCCCCAGCTCTGATAAATGCTCCCTCTGCAGTTAATGCAACCGCCCCGGACGTCCTTCATCTGTCAGAGAGCGCAGCCTTTTACGGCGGGTCATTATTTCAGGAGGAATTTGAACAGAAATATTTCCAGTCCACACCAAGCGATCTATTTCGCTTCCCCACCCACCACATTAGCCTCTGAATACTCTCATTATACCATTACTAATTAGAAATTCTCTCAAATTGGCGGCTGCATTAAAAAAAAAAGACAGTGTGCTGAGCATATGGCATAATATCCTATTAATGAACACTCTAAATTCAAACTCAGGTCAGCTGCTCATTTCTTGCTCATGACACCCAGGCAAGGGGGGGAAAAGCAAAAGCAAGCTTTTTTTTTTTTCATTTTTTTTTCTTTCTAAAATGCATAACATCAAGTGCTAGGGATGCGGCGATGCCTTAGGCCAGTGCTGTGTTTTATTTGGCTACTTTTTTTGGTAGAGCTGTAAAAAAAAATAGATGTAAAAATGACTTTATAATCATAAACCTATAGTGGAAGCCAGCGACTGCGTGTCGTGATGTCACCTCCTTTCAGCCACCACCAAAACAAGCCACACGCGCTACCCAAATAACTCCTGTCATCGTGCAGAAGACGAATGTCACTGGAGGTGGCGAATTGTCCTGCCAGCACCGGTGTCACCAGCATAGGGCTGTGGGTGAGGAGAGGAACTGCAGCATACACACTCTTCTCTTTTTTTTCTCCTTTTTAGTTAAATGGGCTAATTGTACCAGACGCTCGCGCCGTGGGAGTGACTTTTTGGGTTGACCTCAACTCGTCCCTAAGTGGCGTGGGCTGAAGTGGGTACAGGAGGTGCTGCCGCTCGTAGAGCCCAAGGAGATCGTTCTTTGCGGCAGCTGTGGTGGTCCTGGGGGGGTCAGTGCAGTGAATGGCTTCAGTGGCGGGGGCCTGCCCGGGTGGGTCCAGTGGAGCTCAGTACTGGGGACAGAGCACCCATGGCCGCTGCGTCCCCGCGGTCCTGCCGGGGTCCGGTGCACACCCGACCGTGGTGAGTTGGTCTTAGGCTTGGTGGAAATCTGCCAGTGATGGGGGGGCAGGGTGTGAATATCACAGAATCCCAGAATGGTGGGGGTTGGAAGGGACCTCCAGAGATCACCCCAATCCCCCTGCCAGCTCAGGACAAAACCAGAGCAGATCGCTCAGAAATGCATCCAGAATATACTTGTGTTTCTGGAGACGGGCAAAGCTCACCTGCTTTCCCAGGATTGCTTTATTGTGGGGTTTTTTTAGTGCAGTGAAATTCACAATATGGTAAAATAGTAAATTCTTGTACCTTCCTCAGCTCTGGGCAGGAGGAGCTGTCAGGGCTTTAGATCTCATCAGTCTTGTTGTCACTGGGGTTTATAAAACCACCAAATGATATTATGTCAGCTGATTCTGTAACGGGATAATCATTAGTCAAGGCCTGAGTAAGGTGGTTTTTGGTAGGGTTTTTTTTTTGCTATCACTAATTTCACCTCAAGGTGAGTGTGGAGGCAAAAACTCTCGGGTGTTTGCTGGGATGTACTCGCTTCGCTTTGTCCCGCTGTGCCAGCTCCTGCTCCTCCTGCCGGCACGCACCGTGTGCCCTCAGTCCCTCTCTGACGTTTGGCACAGCGGGAATGAGTCGCAGCAGGAAGGTTGTGACCCTTGTCCCTTGCAGAGAGGCTTTGGCGGGTGTCACGGGGCTTCTGGCTCCAGCCCTTTCTTTCGGTGCCATCTCAGCCCCAGGGTTGGCTGCTCACCCTGCGCTGCTCCCGGGCATCGGCTGCCTCGTGCCATTTGACCTTCCAGTAAAAATTGAAAAAGTTGTAACAAAGTGGAAACTTTTCAGTTGAAAACAAATATTTTGCCTCATCAAGAATCCAATTTTCTGTCAAAACAGTTTTCATTAAATATTTCCAAGCAGCCTCGGGTTAGTATTGATTTAAAGTGTTACAAGAGAGAGAAGAATGAGGCTTTGTCTCTACAAAGATCATGTTTGCCCACCAATTAAAATTACAGTAGAAGTGAGTAATCGGTGCCACCTCCAAAGGGGGATTGTTTAACGAGACACACAGTAATTATCCTCGTTAGTTTGCATAGTCTGATGTCACGTCCCGGTGAGCGGTCGGGACCTCGGGCACTGAGCGTTGGGAGCACCGGAGCCGAGGGCTTTGTGGGAAGGGCTGCCAAGGAAGGGAGGTCTTCTCCTCCTGGGAGGTACCTGCTGCTTTGGGAGGGGACTTGCAGGAAGATCTCCCCTTCACACTCGTGTTGCCCACTTGGCTTTCTAAGTGTCCTGGAGCTACCACGGCTCTTGCTCCCTGTCCCCGTGCTGCGGCCGTTGCTGTCCTGTCAAGGACTGCGTTCTGTGGGACATCACGTGGGCTGGGAAGCAAACTGTGGCTCACGGCAGCGGGTAGGTGCCAGGGCTGGATGCTCCTCAGCAACCATAAAGCTCCAGCCCTGGCACCATGGTTGGACCATTGCTCCTCAGCGGCTTCTTGTGTTGATGTGCTGCTTGTTAAGGCTTTTCCCAGGCAATGTGATGTCACCCTATAAAAGCTGCAGCGAGGCGCACGATCGCCTCTGCAAAGGGGCTGGCTGGTGCTGTGCTGGGGAATTGGGAGCAGGGGGGTGACAGGCATGGGGGTGTCTCAGCCTGGGCAGGGGAAGGGGTGTGGAAGAGGTAGAGGAGAGTGGGAGAGGGTCTGGAGCTTCATCCATCCCTTCCAGCCAAGCCAGTCTCGTGCTCTGAGGGTTAAAGTTGATACAAGCACTATGCAGCCCAGGAAGAATTGAGGTTTTATTTCATCGGCACCGGGGTCATTCCTGATTTAATTATGTAAAAATTAATGTGAACGTCTTTCTTGGTACGTGTAGGCCATCCATGGAAATTGAATTGGGTGAAATGCTGGTTAAGCTAATCACTTGCAAGTCATTATGATGGCTAAGCACAGGGATGTTGTAATCTGTTGGGACTTCTCAAAGACCTGATTGAAGACCAAGTTTAAGACCCACAGGTTTAATCAGAGGGGATCAGCGCGGTTGAGCTGAGGTGATTTTTTTCCTGTTAGCAAGGAGCTCTGAACCATTTCTTCCCAAGATGAGAATCCACCCTGCAAGTCCAAAGGGCTGCTTGTGCCTGTCCCAACCCCTTCCTGGACCCAGCAGCTGTGGCTGGAGGGCTGCACTGGAGTTTGGGCTGATGAGGAGCTCCTGGGTTTCACAAGCCAGAAACCTCCACATGCAGCACGGCACAGGATACTTGGAATTTTAAATCCTGGGAGGATCTGCCGATTATCCAGTCTGTCTTTACATATCAGAAGGGTTTACATGATTTCCTCGTTACGTGGCGCTTTGAGACCAGCAGCCTTTATTGTACTGCAGGATTTGTGCTGGATAGGCAACTTCCCTTCAAGTAAGAGATAGCAAGAGGTGGGAATCCATCCTTCTCACATAGCACAGTGTTCAGATGCTTTGCTGATCTCACTCTTCATGATCTACACCTCTGTTTCTTGCAGGAATTTGCTTGGCTTGGGCTCCTAGCTGTAGGGTCACTCATGACTGTCTCTGCCACAGGAAAAAGCTCTCACTGATGGTATTTTCCCCTTGTGAAGCTGAGTGTGCAAGTATATCTCTTAAGAAATCACTCATGCCATAGGAGTAACACTAGTTTGCCCAGCCTGTGTGCATACTGACGCAATAGCCACACCACAGAGGATGAAAAATAGATGTTTATGACCTAGTTCAGCATTTTTTACCTGCTGTTTTTTACTGCTACCTTGCCCCCTCCGTGCTCCCAGGTCCACGGTCCCCTCGGTGGCAGCGGGGCTGCCTGCCCACCCCCTGAGCACTTGCTGATGCCATCAGCAGTCCCATCGCTGTAAAAATGCACGGCGAGTTACGGCGTGCGTGGGGAGGGAGGATGTTAATGCAAAGAGGAGGGGGGAAAAGCTGCGCCATGGAATTATACACCGATGTTCCTAAAGGGTGTCATAATCCCTGGGAAAAATCCTAGCCCTGGTGCTGCAGCGGTGAGCAGAGGGGCTGCAGGTGAAGGCAGCACGTTCACACCGAGCTCCCCGCTCCCGCTAACAAAGGAGCTTCAGCCAGGGATTCTGTTCCCGCGTCCTCCGGCAGGAAGGAGCAATTTTAAAATACTAACAATAATCGGATTAAAGACGCCACCGGCTTGTGTGGGATCTGTACTGTGCAAGGTGGTTCAGCTTGACAGGGTTTGCTGGGACTCAGAGCAGCGGTACCCTTGCGGAGATGCTGTGGTGGGCAGGTCGCTGTCCGAGCCACCGTGGCCAGCATCCCAACAAAGGCAGGGTGGTGATGGAGTTCGGCTGCTGCCTCCAGACGCAGGCACCCGCTCACTGGCCTGATCTATTTATTTTCTGAAGGGCTGAGCTGCTGGTTCAAAGACCCTGCTGAGCACATTTCACTGCTGAAGGGAAGGGTCCGTGATTTAATCACTTCAATATAGATTTGAGAGCCGTGTGTTAACTCACCTTCCCCTGGTGGGTTGGCATATACGCGTTAAACGTCTCCGTGCAGATGTGCACGTGAACATCTGCGTGTGCATTTTCAGCGCAGGCTGGGCTCATCTGAACCCTGCTGGGGACAAGGCTCCATTTCTGCCCTTTGCTGCTCTGTTGGGGCTCCATGGGCAAGCCCGGCCAGGGGCTTGTAGGGTGCGAGCCAGGCTGAGGGTCTCACATGATCTCCTGAGAGCTCACCTTCCTCCTGTGGTCATTAACCTTTTTTAGCCTGGGTGTTGGATTTATGACAATTCCTGTGTATTTTAAAGGAATAAAAACTTCAGATCTCTGTTTAGAAGTGCACAGACAGCTTGCAGAACATTTTATCCATCTGTTCCTCAGTACTAAACTGACCACCTTAGTGGGTACCTGGAGAGTGCTGGGCCAGAGCTGCTTCCCAGGCTCTGTCAGGAGACAGCTGATGTCCATATCAAATCGAGATGCTTGTTGTAATGTTCGCAAAAATGTAATTTGATTTGCCTTTGTCAACAAAATCTGCAGAAACATCCCCTGCCTGAATAAATATCCCTGCAGGGTAGCACATGCTTTGTAAATAATTTTCATTGTAACCCCCTCTTCCTAGCAGGGTGGAGAGTTGAGAACATTCATCAAGTCTCACATTAAGAAAATAATTTTCTTTTACCTAATTTGTGCAATAAATAAAGTCCACAATTTCTTGCTTCTGCAGTGAGGAAATGTAAAGAGCTGAGACCAGGGATTTTTTGACACAGAGTCTTTTTCTTGATGACCATTCCCACCTCAGGCTTAGTGTCTCCCTGAGACCCCTGGCCAACAATTCCCCAAGAGTCTGGCGATTTGGGGCATGTCATCTTCTAGACAGCCCAGCACAGAGTGACCTGAAGGAGCTTTATTTTTTTCAAGTAGGAAACTGGGAGAGATTTTCCTGCTTGCCACCTGCACTCACACCTGATGGCAGACGGGTGGGGTGGGGGAGGTTTTACCCAAATTACCTCTGGAGTTGGAGCCGTAGCTGCCTGCTTTCTCCTTCTGGTCTCACTAAAGGCTCACCCAAAGAAGCTCTAGCAAAAGCATGATCTTGCTTCCCCTGTCTGTCCCTGGGCTTTGGTACAAGACCCAGCCAAGGCAACGCTCCTCTTCCCGATGGCCTCACTCGCCTCTGGCTCAGGCTTTGGTAGCTGCACCATGTGCCCTACACCTTCAGGAGTCACCTTCAGTGCTGCAGCCCCTCAGGCTCTGCTCCCAAGCACCACTGAACGGGCACATGATGAACCTATAGCACGGGGCTCTGTGGCTGGGAAGGAAACGTGGAGGACACTGAAGAGTTTTGGCATCTAATCAGCCACAATTTGGGCGACCAGACTCTTAAATTTCTGCTTATCGATCCCATGTCTCATCAGAGAACTAGAGCACAGGTCTGTCAGGCTGGGAGAATACCAAGATGGGAGGATAGCTTTGTTTTTTCCCTCGTAGAAATGTAAATCTGTTATTTATATATGTTTTATGGACGGCATGTTCCTATCCCCAGGCATTTTGCATTGGAATTCAACTCATTGCAAGCCTATTACATGTTCACTAACTATAAACCATCTGATTTATATTCATTAACCAGTAGCAGACAGCAGCAGTGGCATAACTTTAGCACTGGACATGCCTCAGTCGACGGGTGAACTAAATTTCAGTTAATTAAGGTGCCGTAATTGTTGTCCGGTACAAGTGTCTTCAGGGCATTCACTTTGTAAATAATTTTTCACCCCAACCTTTCCTGCATACTTGGTTGCTGCTCTGCAACTTTGTTCAAGCCATAAATTATTAGGAAATCAGCTCTCCTGCGTTTCTGGTAGAAGAAGGCCCCTTCTTCTGCTCTTGCTGCAGACAGCGATGATGTTAATGATTAGCAAAGTGCAACTGTACTGCAGAGAAAGGAGTAGAAAGATTATAACCCTCAAAAATAAAATAGGAGGCATTTCACCTCCAAGAGAGGTGTTTTCAGCACGGGAGGTCTCGTGCATGGCCACTGCCAACCCACGGTCAACCTTGGCTCACCTTCACTGGAAGCTTTTGTCCGGAGGTAGCAGGAGGAGCTCACAAGATTGAGCTTCACCAGCACAGCTTCAGATGCAGCCTGGCTTAGAGGAGACCTGGAAAGAAACCACGGATTTAACCAGGTTAAATCTGGTTGCCCAGAAATTCAAAGTTGAAACATCAAAAGTTAGTTCAGCTCTCGGTGTTCTGGGATGAAGGTTTAGATCTGCTGCACGCAACGGGAAGTTCACAGCCTGGATTCAGGCGTTGGTGGCTCTTTCCCTGTGAAGCTCGAGGAGATCCAGGAGAACCTGCCACAGCAGCAGTCCAGGGTGAGCAGGGATGGAGAAACCCCTGTCCCATCGGTCCCAGGTGTTTGTGGGGACCACCCCATCTCCCTGCACCCTCTCTAGTGAGGGCTGGACCCGCTGCCTGCTGCGGGTGAGCCGGGTGGGCAGGTCTGGTGGTGCCTACAAGGCAAGGGCCGGGCTGTGCAGTGCCCCGGGGGGTCTGCGGGGCATCTAATGGGCCCAAAGCGAGCGCTGGGTAATGAGGAGCCGTGGAGTGATCAGTGTGAGCAAAATAAAGATCCCTGCTGCTCACGAGTCTGTGCACACCAACCGCCGGGCTGTAATTAGGCGGGAAGCTGGATGTGGAATTGAAACTGTAATTATGAAGAGCTGCTCGATGCTACTGGAATGCGGTGTTTAGCTTCCCTCTCTGACAACAATTCTTTTTTTTTTTTCCCCTTTTTTTTTCCTTTTTTTTTTTCCTCCCCCCTTTGGATTAATTGCAACATTGGTTTGTGTTCTCAAAAGTTCAGATCTGGAGGGGAACCTTGTGGGAAGGAGCATTTCCTCACCTTCCTTTTACACCCAGCGGGTTGGAAGCCAAGATGCAAAGTGGTTTTTTGTACTTGATGGGAATATTAACGTGGGGTGGTACTGAAAGGGACGGGTCCTGAGGCCACAGGGGAGGGCAGCTCATGGGGGGTGCAGTCAGCTCTGAATGGGGCGTTTTCATTTTGCATTTGGAAACAGGGAAAAAATTACCTGAGTGAGTCGTAGGTCTGGTCTTCCTGGGTTTGGTTTGTGTTATAGGTATCTCCCAGAGTTGCCCTTCTCAATGCTTATCAGTATTTAAAGGGTGGTGTTAAGAGGGTGGAGCCAGGCTCTTGTCAGCAGTACCCAGCGACAGGACAAGGGGCAGTGGACACAAACTGGAACCCAGGAGGTTCCATCTGACCAGGAGGAGAAAGTTCTTTGGTGTGAGGTTGTGGGAGCCTGTGCCAGGCTGCCCAGAGAGGCTGTGGAGTCTCCTCTGGAGATTCCCAACCCGCCTGGACCCTGCACTGCTGGGCCCCCTGCTCTGGGTGACGCTGCCGGATCAGGAAGGTTGGACGAGGTGATCTCCAGAGGTCACTCCAACCCTCACCATTCTGTGGTTCTCAGAGGCTGTCACTTTTGGACTGATGTTTCTGGTTGGACTGCAGTTTGAT
>JANHFX010019890.1:0-25000 GCA_027560015.1 Chloroceryle amazona
TTTCTTTCTTTCTTTCTTTCTTTCTTTCTTTCTTTCTTTCTTTCTTTCTTTCTTTCTTTCTTTCTTTCTTTCTCCCTCTCTTTTTTTTTTTTTTTTTTTTAATAAAAAGGTCTTTTTTTGAGAGAACATCATGGACTTTTCACAGGAGCTGAGAAGGGCCACAGGGGCAGGCCGAGGTAAGAGACTGACAATCTTCAGGTGATTAAGGAGACTCAAAGGCTAGGTAGACCTACAAAATGAATAACTATGGACCCAGAACCATGCCATAAGGCTCAATGGCTTGTGATTTGCAAGTTGATAAGACAAGAAGATTAATAATGCTGCATGATAATGGCTGCTCCCTCTCAGCTGGGGAGATGGTAATGATCTGATATTGCTGTAGGAGCAGTTCAGTGTGCTGCAGAGAGGAGGGTGCGAATTCACTCATCCCAATTGGCCCCGAGGATATAGAGATTTTGAAAAATGGGAATGCAGTTACAATTTTAATTAGATATAAAGTTTTTAATAATTTTGCTGAAATGAGGACTTCAAAGAACATATTTTGCAGCATTCAGGCCCATAACTCCTGAGTGACAGTTTTGGTTAATTTGCAAGTTTTCAGATCAAACTTTGCCCCTGGCTCCATGCTGAGGGTAAAGTAAAATGTCAATTTCTTTCCTCAGTGATCTCAAGCATCTTATTTAGGCAGGTGTGCTGAATTCTCTTATTCTGTAGACGTTAGCTGAACAAAACTACTCATTAAAATATATGCTTAGGAAAAAAAATTAGCAGCATAAATAAAATCAGTAGTAATAAAGAGAATCAATCAGCAAGAAAAATGTACAGCAATATACAACATAAAAATTTAAAGAAGAATCAGGGTAATATTGTATATAAAAGGTGATTAAATGTTAGCATATGATTATGCTGTCATTGCATATTATTATCAAAGAATGTTTAATTTATACCCTGTTTAAAATTAGAGGTAGCTATGCAAAAGGATATTTTTCTGCTCCAGACCATATTTTTTGCTGCTGCTGAATCCACACATATACTGTAGATTTGTGATTCAGATTTGTGGTTCTGAATTAATTACGTTAGATGTCTGAAGTACATTAGTTCTTTGGCAGTCTACAAGGCAGTAATAATAGCGAATGATGTTGTCAGTCATTTTAAAGTCATCATTTGGCTCCATTCTACATCTTTGAGGGGTTTAGGAGAAAACAGCCTACCGAAAGATTGTTTTAAGAAGCACCCTCTTGGAAAAGACTTTAAAATAAGAACTGGGGGGCTGGGGGAAGCTAACATAAATAAAAAAAAACAACAAAAAAAACCAAACCACCCCAAATCAAAATGAAAGAAATAGAAATAAGTTGCTTCATATTTCTTGAGTATTTAGTTGTCGGACACACCGGTATGGTATTCTGTCTTTCTGTTTTGTTTTCTGCATTATTTTTTTTGGTTTTATTTTTTTTTAATAATCAAGAAATATTTTTTTGATGTTTAGACGGGGACATTTTTGCAATTTTAAAAATAATCCCTGTACTTTGATCCTCACTAAAGGTGACAATCTGTGTCTTTTACTGTGTTTCCCAACAACTTATGATGACAAAACAACATAGTAATGCAAATGGACTGTTTAAGCTTAAATGAGTATTTGCAAGTGGATGTTTGATAAGATTAGAGTATTTGAAGTTGAGCTATAAAAATCAATTTAAAAGTAAGCATTTAACTTCCTATTGTTTTTATAAGATGTGCTTAAAATCGGCATTAGTCTGAAAAGAATGCAGGAGCAGTTTTTGGAAGTGGGATGCAGCAAACAGCGTGTGGATGCCCAAACATGCACCCATGTGGCAGGGACCCACGCAGGCACTCATGCACAGAGAAAACAGGAGTTATTGTTGCTATCATTGTAAAATCAATATCAGACATTAATTCTGGCCTTTCATCCAGCTCTGCTCTTTCAGGAAAGATGCCCAGCACAGCAGTACAACTCTGCAAGCTCCTTCACAGTAGAGGGGGGGTTTAATTTTTTTTCCAGTTCAATGTGCAGCAAGTTCAACACCCTTTCCAGCTTTTCTCTAGGGACAACTACTACAAAGGGGCTGTCTTTTCTAAGATATGTCAAGGCCTGAAAACCCACTAACTGGTAAGTGTACAGTTCTGACCTGACTGAAGCAGCAGTGGCCTGCAGCCTGCAGAGAGCTCTGAGCTGTATATCTTTCTAAGCTATTCACTAGTTAATGCATCATGAAGGGAAATGCTTCCCAATAAATGCATTTAGTTGCCTTTTAAATAGTAAATAATCCAAAGACAAGAAGGTCTGATTTCATCAAAATATAGTATTTTGTTCATTTAAAATTCTGTAAATTGTCAGTTTCATTTGGGAGTACTGAATATAGAAAGTAAATGTAGGATTTTGCTTTAAAGTTGGGGGAAGGTTTTAAAAAAAGACTTAGGATGTAGCAGAAAAAAACCTTAGATCACAGCTGAACTAAGATATTTAAGATGAATCAAACACACTCTTAGGTATATCACTGCTGAGCAATAGAGAGTTTCTATATATGTTATATATGTGCCTAATGCAGCGTATGGCAAGAGTATAGTATTTATATTTGTCTCTATATATTACTAGAATACAGAAAGTAGATATCATTGGCAATAATTCTTTTCTAACAATATGCCTGATTCTAAAAGTACGTGGGTTTTAATACATATGTATGTTTCATATAGAGAGAGAGAGACCTGTGTCGCTGTCAGGGGCAGAGTAGAAATGTGAATTGAATGGTAAAATGATATAAACCCTTATGTGTCATCTTTCTAGGAATAATCTCTCAGCATGACAATCCTATGTATTCAGAAGTGTTCTGGAAGTTGCCATTGTATGGGAAAGTAGAGATTACTTTGATGCCGAGCTTTTGATAGACAAATAAGGAAAAGGCTGGTTTAGGTCAGATAACCCACTTGCAGTCTGATATATATTCAATCTGTCCATCTCTCTGAACCTGCAAAGCTGGTCTGGAAATTCTCTAGGAACAAACTTTTCCATTGTTTCTACACTCACACTTTCAGTGCCAAATACAACCTGCAATTTTGGAGGTGTGTGAAAACAAGAAGTAAGTTGGAAATAAAAATCCAACCTGTATCCTTTCACAGCTCAAGGAGAAATCTCCTGAGGTTTGGTTCACTTTAAAGTTTTCTCAGATTTTGTCCCAAACAGTTCACCTACTCTGCTTCTGAAGCCTTTCAGAAGAAAAAGACCAGTCCAGGAAAACAGAAGAAACAATGTTCATAACTAGTGTGTGTAGCTTTTTAGAATGGGACCAAATTTTTATCAGCAATAGGAGTAAAATAGGTCTCTGTGATGATTCTTTGAAATCAAATGAGATTTAGTGCAGCATATGTATGTGGTTTATTAGGCGAAACTCTGTAAGGTGAGTTTTCTAAAGTAAATTCCCAGTCTGTTTTCTCAGCTGGATAATCTATTACATTTAGCTTTTCCCACTTCAGCCAGTGCTTGTTAAAACTTCTCCCTTTGTGTCCATGTGTTAAGATGACGGACAGTATTTGCTGATTCAAGCTTATCTAAGCTTTTAACAGGAAAATCTTGGATCAACTCAACCCATTTGAGCCAGGAATCTTCTGTTTGAATCTTGGAACTGGTTTCACAGTAATAAACAAACACAAGTAGTTTATGGAACTCTGCTGAAGAAAAGAAAAGCCTTCTGTATTGACACATTCAAGTCGACTTTTTTAAAAGGCTTTAAATAAATTTTTTAAGTCTTAATCCATCCTTTGCTTATATCACTGGACTGAAACTCAGTTGGAAAGAATGACATATACCAAAGCATAAACTCCCAGCTCACTGATGGAGCAGAAAAGTGTTTGTAGCTCAGGTTACGTTTTCTGCTCCTGGTAGTTCTGAAAAATCCACATATGGCCCTCATCGTCTCAATTACCATCTATTTGCCTCTGTTTTCTTATTTATATAACAGTTGTCCTTGTGGTATTACAGTAATTACCCCAGAGAAGTCTTCTGGTGTCAGGAGAGCTGCTCCAATATGTTTAGCACGTCTCATAGCATAGCTGACTAGGGTATCCTCTAGGTCCTCAAAATGGGGGACCAGGTCAGACCATTCTGCATGTCCCCCTTCCCCCCTTCCTCCTTTCCTTCCACAACAGCCTTGAATGTGATGATCTCAGCATTGCATCAATAAATGCTGCAGGGAGATCACTGTTCCTTTTTTTTTCACTGAAAAAAAAAAGGACAAATTCTGACAGACAAAAAGCAATTAATATGAAAAATAGAGTGTATATGGGATGGAATACAGCTCTTTTATGAAGGTCAGTTCCTTCTGACATCCTCCACTGTCCCTAGATAATATACTCTTGAGTGTTGTTGGTCCTTTAGCAAGCACACACATGGGAAAAAAAAAAAAAAACAAACCAGCGAAAAAGAGAACAGACAGTGAATTTGATAGAAGTATGTGTAGATCGAGAGGGTTTGCCAGTGTTGAAAGAAAAAAGAATAAATTAGAACTTCTCTTAGTGTATTTTAAACAGCTTTGAAGTTTTAATGTGAAGTTATTGTGCATGGTACGAAAGACCATTTTCCCCATGGATATTAGCTAACAGATTACTCCTGGGGCAGAATGGGTGGCAAAAGAGGATGAATTAAAAAAAAATATATATAAAAAAAAATCATCTTATGAGACTTCTCAGCTTCTGAAATGTTTCCAGGTTCATCCATATCCCATACTTTACTGCTTGAACAGTCATGTACACAGAACACAGCAAGTATGACTGCAGTGTTTGTATTTCACTGGGAATGTGTTTTTGGTGACTCCTTCATGTTCTCTCAAGTGATAATACACACTTGGCCTTTGTCCTCCAAGGCAACAACAATGAAAGAAACAGGTGTTCTCATCTATCTATGCTATCAGAACACAGGGAATAATTTGCAATGAATAACTTAGTCTTAATATGTAATTTTTTAAATGTTCCTGAACTATCTCTGAAGCTGTACATTTGTTAATTAGGTAAGAATTATTAGAATCAACAGATGTATTGCTGGTATACTCTACTCCAAAATTATAAGCAATTAAATCAGACATCTTCTTCACAGACATGAGATGGTTTTTCCACTTGCCAGCCCATCCAGTTTCAGCGGTTCACCACCCCAGCATAGTAGCAGTGTTAATGGCAGTTTTTACAATTGATAGAAGTTAAAATAACCTGGAAACTGCACCAGATTGCACCAGGACATGAACAGGATAATAAAAACAGGATTAGATTTAGGTAGAAAGATTGTTGAAAAGACCTTATCACTTTCCTCCCCAGGTGAAATAACAGGCATTCAGAGGCACATGAGCTGATTAGAACTCACTTCATTAATCAAATCAATGTGAATTTCAAATTTCAAATAT
Organism: Chloroceryle amazona; assembly: GCA_027560015.1. Lineage (NCBI taxonomy): Eukaryota > Metazoa > Chordata > Aves > Coraciiformes > Cerylidae > Chloroceryle > Chloroceryle amazona. The sequence continues at coordinate 5,406 of JANHFX010019890.1, forward strand.
AATATCTGAATATACAATTTTAAATTGGTGCTGGTAGAGTTTCCAGCATTTGAATTACAAATTTGCTTTTTGCTAATCCATTCCCTAACAGAGATCAAACACTTGAAAATTCATGAAAAGCAAACATGAAAGGGTCACAAACATGGTCAAATGTTACCCGACTGTTTAATTCAAATGGATACTCAAAGAAAATGTTTCCAATATTTGTTCAGCCCCTTCTTTCTAGTTAGCTTAAAAAATTAAAGTTAAATGGCAGACTAATGTTATGTGCAAATCAAGAGAAAGAATCAAGGAGACTGGGAGATAGAAATACAGAAGAAGATCATAGAGATGAGCATACCTGGAGTCATGTTGGGTATCAGAGTCTGTGGATGTTCACATCCATAGCTGGGGTTTAATCTCTGACTAAGCTGTAAAATTTGGAAACAAATTTACATTTTTAATATTTCTATCATTCATCACAACTATGATCATCAGTTTTGTTCTATATCCATTGCCAGAAAAATATATTAATATCCAATGTGCACCTATATTTTGAGTCAGTAGTCAAAGTTTAGTGATTTGGGTACGTGTTTCCTTTCTGTTTCACTGTTGCAAAAGTCATTTTGCCATTAGCAAAAAAAAAAGAAAGAAGGAATAGGATTCCTGTGTCTAAAGTTCTGCCCAGTCACATTCATCACGTATTTTATTTTCCTGCATTACAACAATCTACAAACATACCCTTCTCATTTCTTTTTCTCACATTTTCTTTGTGTGAAACGAAGCAAGCTGTCAGTGGAAAATCTTAGTGTCAGTCTTGTATGAAGTTGAGAAATGGGAATTACAAAAGGTAAAAGCTAGTAGCCACAATCAGTACTGTAGGTACAAAAAACATTTTGCATTTCATCAACCAAACTTATACTAGAGGGGCAATCTATGATTCTAACCACCATTATGTTATTACTGTTTCTGAAGACAAATTGCTTTATGTAAAGTTCTTATGGGGAAAAAAAAAATACTATGAAAGTTCTGTTTTCCAGCAGATGACCCAGTTCTTCCAGCCTTATAAATGCCATGGGCTCCTGTCATGCCATGACTGCATTATAAACATAAGCATGCACCATTGATTGTACAATCTCACTCACATCAGTCCAAGTCATGTTCAGAACTTTTTCGTTCAGTAGCAATTTTCTCTTTGCAAGTTCACAACTATTGCCTCACTACAAGATCAAGCAAAATGGAGTAAAGGAAAGGTGATCCTGTCTTATGCCCCATGTGTTTTCTTTCAGTCTGTAGAGACCTCAGTTTATAGGCCAGTTGGGACCTCTTCACAATTCCTGCAGTATACCACTTAGTCTAGCAAGTGGCACTGTTGAACTTGGTGACTCCACTCCTAGACATCTGTTATAAGGAAGACATTGTAACTGTTAAGTATGGGTATAATAGGATTTTTAAAAAAGGAAAACAGGTTTGAAGATTTTTTTTCTTTATTGTCAGCCAGGAAGGAGTGTGAAAAAGTATGAAAAGACATGTAACTATGATGGATCAATGAAGGTAACTTGCTCAAAAATTCAAAATTATGATTTCTAGATTGGTAAAAGTAGAAGATCTCCCTAGAAATTCTTAAGAAAAGTGAGAAAGAAAAGAAGGATTGCTTAATTTCTGACAGTCAAGTGTTGCAACTAGTATAGGAAGAGTTGTTTGTGTCACCATGGGAGAAGGGTTTCTGGATTGTTCTCTTTCCCATTTCCTGTTTTTGTGAGTGTTTCTTCCACCATCCTTCTTGCTGATGCAGTTACATAAAATAAGAGAGTTTATTTTTTTTTTTATCAAGATGGTTAGTTCAAAAATAGGGCACTTTTCTAGAAGGAAGAGTAGAAAAGCTTTAAGGGGCAAGGGGATAAGATAACTGATGACAGCATTCTGTGGGAGTGAAAACTGTGAGCCCATGTGGAGTGAGCTAAGATTACCATCACTCTGAAGGGTGAGCTACAGTGGTAGGATTCTTTAATGGGATCCTTGTTTTGTTGCTTCTCTTGTCCTGGCTGGAGGATTTCATAGCCTACATTTTTTCTCTTGCTTTCTCTCCTTTACACTAATTAAGGAAAGAAAAGAAAAGAACTCATCTCAGAGAGCTTTATTTTGATTTCTTTCCCTTCAACATATGTAGGTCTTGTTCAGCCAAGATCTTGCAGATGCTGTGAGACAACATTTGCTGAGCCAACATGTGTGTTTAATTTTATATTCTTCTGTTTTCTGCCACAGAAGTGATAAATCAGTAACTGGGTAAGTTTCAGGGTAGCTAACAGGATAAGTATGCTCTTTTTACTCCTTGCTGTGGCTGAATGTTGGAAATGGTAGAGATTAACTAAAACTAAGTCATTTAGAGGAGGCTAGGTTATCTAAACTAAATCCCATCATTAGCTTTCCAAGTCCCACAGCAGCCTAGGAGCTAAGCTAGCTGTTATGGCTCAGAGTAGCTGCCTTTCATCCTCCACTGACACTAAGCAGCAGGAGAGGACCTCCAGAAGTCCCTTCCAACATAAATTAATCTGTGAATCTATAAAGAGAGCTTAGACAAGTTTAGACTATATGTCAAATTTTTTAGTTGACTAAAGTCAAGTGATATGAATCCTCCCTGACAGACTGACACAAGGCCTGTTTCATTCTTCATTTTGGGTGAGGCGTGTGTTACAGGTATGTTTTTAGAATGGAGACTGAAAGAAATCTTGTGATTTATTAAAGGCTCAACAGCAGTGTCATCCAGTCGCTCTGCCTGTCAGCTTCCTGTTAGAGCCACTGGACCTCCCTGTTGCACCTCAGTCACATGATAGTCAAATCTTACCCATTCTTTTACACAGAGTGCCAAATTCTCTTTAGACTACTTTCTTGTAAAGTTCTATGTGCTTTATTGCATAGCTTGCATGTGTCAATATTTCTTTTCTTATATTTCTTTGAGAAGTTGAGATGCATTTTTCAAATTCTTATGTGGGATGTCTTTGGGCTGTCTGCTGAAATGTAGTATGAGGTTCTCAAAAAGTAAATTTCCATCAAGTGCATCAGAAAGACCTGCAAAGCAATTGCTTTAAGCTAAAGTAACTATTTGTGTAAATGACCCATATTAAACAGCTATAAGACACACAGGAATGGGTTATTTGGACTGAGTTACCATAATCTACCACTTTTTTTTTTTTTTCTTTTTTTTTTGAGAAATACAGTTAATTGCAATCTGCTGGTTGTCTTTGTTCCACACAAAGAAACTTAATTACATTTTGAAACTGCAGTTAATAATAAATACATTATTACAACTCCACAACATCAATTACCATGCAATTAAAAATTCTAGTTCCATTTGTAATGTGTTGAAGTGATCTTAGAAAGTTCATAGGAGACCTATGAAAGGTAAGGTTGCAACAGTTAGGTCAGAAAGCTCACTCTCATATCAGCATCTAGCCTCAAGAAAAGTATGGAAGCTAAAGTCTTTGATTTTCACAGCATATTTGGTGGCCTGCAGTCAAAGGTTCACAGGTTCCCAGAACTTCTTCCTGGGAAGCTGGGGCATAGGCTAACTGCCTGGAGCTTCAGGACTTCCAGTGATCTTGAGATGCCATGGAGGATATTTGATTTCATAATTAAATCTGTGGGAGGTGTAGGTTGAGTGTTTTGTTCTTTTAAACTTGTTACCCTAAAACAAATATCATTCATGCCAGTAAGGTTTGTTTCTTCCAAAAACTGTTCTGTTGATGATAGCATATCATGATCACCAATTTTTTTTCAGCATCTGAGATCACGGACACGTTTCACATAGCACTGCTTGTCACTGCTTAAGGAAGACTGTAAAAGTTCTGTCAAAACCACAATGAATTCAGCATGCAAGCACTCAGTTACTGATATAACTACCCCTGCTGGAATTCAGTACATAAGAGGAGCAATGAGAAATATATTTTAAAATAATTTTAGTCAGTGATCCTACAGTCTGCGAAATAGTTGCAAATCTTACCCTCAGTGATTGTAGTCTTACTGTAGAAGAGGGAGTTCCCAAAGGATCCACACAAAAGTCACAGTAGATGAGGATAAGACTGAAACAGGACTGGATATTTACAAGTACAGACTATGTCTTTGTCACACCAAAATTATAACAGTATATTCACACATATCTGCGCTGTCAAAGGAACATACTTTTATTTATTGACAGAATGTCACTGGTAATTTTATGTGGAGATAAACATGGAGCTCAAACACTGATAAATTGTCTATTTTTTGGTAAAGGTGCTGAAATACCATTGCCACGCTTCCATCATTTCCACACATTTCCATCACTGGACACACTTTTTCTCTATTTGCATGAGCAACTTAGCCTGGCTCCCCAGGGGTCTGCTTCTGTGGACAAGAGAAGGTACAAAAGGTATTGGGGCTGGTATTTGTTAGCTGTTGAGACATCATTTACTCTTGTTTGAGAATTTATTAAGGGTATTTTCCTTTCTAGAGACATCACTTGGAAACAAGATTCTGTAAATTGAACTAAAATGTTAAAGACCAAAGGCACAATTCTTGAAGGTGCTTGACCAGTCCAGCAAGCAATACAGTAAGATTTGGTCAAATAAAAGAGGTCTGATTTAAATTAACAATACTTTTAAACTGTATAAGTAGAGAGGAGAAGCTCAATGCATCCTAAATTTAACATCTTTAAAGCAGAAGCTGGCCACCCTACTGCATATTTGTATAACATAAATTGGCAGCATGTTCAAAGCTGAGTTTGCAAATGGTAAGCTAAAGAGAACAGACTTGACAATATACTATTATGTTGAAAAGCAGGATCAAAATAATGTTTTGTTTTCATCTTCACCATATGAGTTTGTATATTCTGTTTATTATCAAATATGTCTATCTTCTGTAGGCTTGTATGCAGTCAGAAACATACATATATATACATCTATCTATATATTTGTTTATATATGCACCATCTGCAAAATGAACAACTGAATAATCAAGGTGAAAGTTTTAAAGAAAGTGTAATTTTAAAATTCCATATTTATTATGAACAGTGACACGAGTGCCCTGAAGATAAAGATCTAAATAATATAGTTGAAAATTATATTGTTCATGTGAGTTAAAAACATACTATGGATGTTTCTGTGTGTATACCTATATATTCCCCTGTATCGGTACCTCTATCTATACACAAAGCAGGGAAATATTAGCTAACAATAGATGCATCTAATTGAAATGTGTATGAATGGTATGTACTATGCACTATCACTTCTTTCTGCAACTAATTTAGAATTCAACAGAATAATATGAAGTCTTTTACTACTTAATTAAACTTTTGTAATGCCTGTTTTACCAAGATGAATAAAATGCATAAATTGTATGAGGTGACATCTAATGCACACAAAAAAGAGAAATGTAAAAAATCAGAACAGTGGGTACATTAAACTGATTCTTAATAATTGAAACCAATTTAATCATTTGAGATTATTTTATTCTAGCTGACGTAATACTGTAGCAGTTTTATTCTAATTATAACCTGTTTCATTTTACTCTGCCTTTCTAGTTAATTATTACAGTCAATTTGTAAAATGACATGGTTCCACATTTGCATAGGTCACTATTAAATAAATGAATAGCTGAAATTACTCTAGCATTGAAGTGTCAACTTTGGTAGAAGTCAAGAGGACTTCAAATGTTCTTCTAACACCCCTTAATGTGTTAATGACCACTATTAAACTGCAATTAAAAGGCCAGAGAAAAAATGCATGAAACAGTTAATAGAAAAATAGCAGAGACACAATTAAAACACTTTGGTTTTTGACTGATAGAAAATAAAGTGATATGCTGAAAGAAGTATAGTATGAATCTATGCCTAACACATGACAGAACTGACAGTTTAATGATAACAAATCATAGGCTGCCTTTTCTGGAGCATTACACGTCAGCTTGACATTAACATCAGTAGTAAACAAGACAATGTAATGATTTTACCTTGTATTTAAATTGCTACTTATTATGGTACTAAATAATAGCTTTAAATAACTTGGTGTCCAGGCTAGTGATGTACTGTGTTTGTATGAGACAGTACTGAAAGATATGTTTAAGTTTTTTGTCATCCTAAATAAAGGATATATGTATGTCTTATCTGTGCAGCCTACCACGTTTGCATCTGAAACCTTAATGCTGTCATTAGGTTTGTTTGCTCATGAAAAGAGCAAGTAGTGACGATGTAGTCCTAACTCAAAGCAGAATGGATTTTTAGGTAACAAGTGGTGTGTATATAACTACTAAGCAGCAGCTCAATCAGAGCTGTGCCAGAGCTATCATATTAAACACCGTTACTTCAAAAACGTACTTTACTGAGAGGTGAATGGAGTAGTATGGAGATGGTATTTGTGATTCCAAAACCTAAATTATGTTCAACATGGAAATCAACATTATGTCTGAAAATTTAAATACGTAAGTCAGAAAAATTCAAAGGTACAGTTCCCTCAGGAATTAAAATTTGACCTCTATATACATAGGTAGTATTTCCTATTACTGCTACATTTTAATCATACATATAATCTACATCTCTGCAATCTAGATGAGTTATGTTTGTTATAAGAAGTATAACTTCTTGATTTCCTTATTATTATTTGTGTGTGTGCTCATCCATAAAGTTAAATTAACCTTATGGGTTAAATCCTGTGCTGAGGTACACCATGTAAGCCCAGCTATTTTTAGTGATCTGGTGGATTTAAGTAATTCAGTTAATATAGACAAACTTATTTTGGATTTCTTATGCTAGTACAGAACTACTGCTCTCCCTAAAACTCCATCTGTTATATTGTTTACTCCATTATAAATAGGCATTTATTTAGATCAATGGACTCAATCACTATTACTTTGTTATCATTATGTCTTTTCACTTAAACAAAATGTACAAAACGGAAGATCAACCCGTTACTTTTTTTTTATGCTTACTTTGCACAGATGGCATGTATGTTTTAATGCACTCTTCTATACATCAGTGAGAAAACAAAACTGTTCATCCCTTTCCCCTTAGTTTTATTATATTAAACATGTAATGTCAGAAAGACACACAAATTGGGAAGAAGATCATCATGTTACACATCTTATACATGTACAAAATTATGGTTGTAGAATGTCAGATTTTAAAGGATATTTAGCCATTTAAAAATGTAGATAGGCTCCCAATGGGATTTTCAAAGGTTAGATTATTTTGAAAATCGTGCTAGGCACTGAATATATTTCTTTGAAGTTCTCATACATGTGTAAGTTCATACATTGGGCAAAAAATGCACATAATCAATGAAATAATTGGAATAGATTCAACCATATCCATTTCATGTGCACCACAAATTTTCATGTGCTTGTCTGTTTGTGTCCAGATCAATGCAATTTCTTTTGTTATTAAAAATGAGAGATATTAGTTATATTGTGCAACTGCAACACTAAATTGTCCATTATTTATAGCTTCTTTATTTCAAAATCTTATTTCTTTGAAACATTCAAGGTTATAGTCCTGCTGAGGACTAAACCCCAGCTGAATTTGAATGGGAAAAATAAAGAAAATAAAAATAAAAAAGAGAGAGAGAAAGATATTTTATCCTATTTGCACAGATTAAAAAATTGTTAAAATACACATTTTATCCAGGCTTTTCATATTATAGCAACTTGCCTTTCAGAAATGCAAAGGATAAGAAACCTTAGTGCATTTTCTTGGACAAAATTCCTATGTAGGTGGTTTGGCTGAGAACTCAGGTTCACCAGAAATGTATATGTATATACCATCCATGTTATATCACTTTTAGAGGTTCAATACCTTACCTATTCTTGTTAGTCTCCAATATGCTTTTTCCCTTTTTAATGTTCCATAGAACCTGTCAGTACAAAGGAGAGACTGACAGACCCTGTGCCAGTTCTTGTTCCTGTTCATCCAAACACAAACCAATTTACAGCTGGGATGATGCAGACAGGTTGAGAGGCACAAGTACTGACCTTGGGGTCCCTTAAACAAAGTCATTCCCTGGTTCTGGCCATCAGATGAGCATTCAGCCTCTGAAGTCTCACTGCAGAGGCCCAGGTATGTCAATGGAGTCTTTTATTTACCACATGAACCCAGTTGCCCAAAAAGCACTATTTACTGCAGCTGGCCAGACCAGGGCAAGAGAAAGAAGCATGTATTGCAGCACAGTAGAGTCAAATGGAATGTTAAACATAGGTAAAAAAGAATAATAAAGTATATCATCAGGAGGTCTACAACAACATATAAAGTAGAAGAAAGTATAAGCATAGTTTGGGCTTTCTGTAGGTGGACTAAACATGGACTGTACATGAACTAAAACACAGAAATGGTGACGCAGTAACTCAGCAGAAGGAGAAGATTAAGTGGTACCAAGCTTAGGTATTCCTTTAAAATTATACTCAAAGCCATAGAGACCATAGTTAACTTGCATACTCTAGTTAATATGTGATATTTGTAAGCATGTTTAAACCAATCTTCTTTTAAACATTTGGAAGTCCTACAAACCAGTGCTAGCAAGTACATAGAAGTGACAGTTCAGTGAGATAAAATTATTTTTTTATGTTTGGGGAAAAAAAGTCTGGACCTACAAAGAAACTGAAACATGTCTCTATTTTTTCAGTTTGTTTTTACTTTTCTAAATATTTTTGTAAAACCAAAATAAATCAAACTAACAAAAAATTACCTTACCTAGTAATTGCTTTTGAAAATATTTAGGATGACTGTTATGGTCATATTGCAGAAGTGGAACTTGATGTGGAACTTAAGATACATATATATCTATATGTATATTATTTGTAAAGTTGGGAAAAATGTAGATCTATTTAAAGCAGGGATGACAGTTGTTGAGCATTGAGATATATCATCTTGACAAGAACTGAATGAGGTAGATTAGTGACTGACACTAGCAATGCCAGAATTTACATTGCAGCACACACAAACTCCATGGAAATATACTAGTAGCACTCAGAGTAAGCAGTGATGAGTAATGAGATAAAAATTGACAGTGTCAATAGTCATAAGCCCTCACAGTCAAGAATAATGAATGGTTATATATGTATGTATATGTATCTATATCTGTCTGAAATATAAGAACTTTAATTACACTAAGTTTTGTGCAAAAACAGTCCAAAATCATAGATAAGACAAGGAATCTCAGTGAGGTCTACTTAAAGTCTATGGAGTATGATCTACTCTGCATGTAACTTTACCTCCCTGTGCATGGTGTAGACATGCAGTTGACATTACTGCTTACCCTATTTCACTTGACAGAAACTGGTCTGTATCATGATCCAGTGGTTAGTCCAGTTTGATAAAATTTGTTTCCAACCTTGATTATCTGAGATATATTGGGCAAGTGACTCAAGAAACCATGTCCAAAGTTTCCATGACTTAGGGGTGCACTGGAAGCACAGCAGCACATCCTACCTCTGTCAGGAGTAGGGACTGTAGACATCTAGAAAGCATCTCAGGTGTTCTAAGTGTATCCAACAGCTGCACCTTCAGGTCAGTCCTCACATGGTCAGAAGGATACAGGGTCCTGAATTAAATAGGGACACATCACACCATTGCATTGGTTGACAAGTGTAAAGAAAGTTGTTTAAAATTTCCTTTGTGATGGAGCAATCCACTATGGATGACATATGCAGGTTAATTTGCCTTTTTCTCAATTTCTTTTTGTAGTTCTTTAGAATGTTAATTACTCTGACAGTCTAAGGTTAAAATTATTATATCAGTGTCCACTCTGGATAGCCACTAAAGTGTTATAAGAATGGGAACTATATTAATGCCTCAGTGGTTAGATGATTATTATTTTTAGGCCTTCTTTCTTTCTAATACTGTTTCTATGATCTTGACATGAAGTGGATGAATTGGATTAGTGACTGCCGTTACCAGTGCTGGAAATAGTGCTATGTTGTATCAAGTTATTAAGTAATGTATTTTGCAGTCCACTGCCATATGGAGAGGTACAAACCTTGTAAGAAGCTGTGTTTTTGTCTTCAGTAGCCTGGAGTGTAGGCCTAAGTATGTCCTTCTGGTCTACCCACAGATCCCAGAGCAACCATTACAGTGCCCCAGGCAGATGGTGGGCAGGACAGGTCTTTAAAGATTTATTCTTCCCTCTTTATTAAAAAGGCATCTTATACAAGTTTGGTGCTAAATTAGGAATTAAAATGGATAAAATGGTGCTGTTTCATTGCCGTGGAGGGTAGGAAGACAAAACCTTTAAGAATACAGTGAAATACCAAAGATGAATTTACCTTCCCATATGTTAGGAGAGCAACAACATCTCATTTAGATTTCTATTGCCCCTTTTGGAGAGGAAATGAAATAATAGGCATCTGCATGTTGTATCTGCTGTGATTTTATTTCATTTTCCTTCTTTTTGTTGGTCTATAAACCAAAGTTTCCAGAATGATTTATGTGTCAGGTTTATATTTCCAGTTTTTCTAATAGAGCAATTTTATTTTAAAAGGTAAAATATATTTTTTAACCTACCAGTGACATCATTCTCCACATTGGATCAATTATCTATGCACTGAATAAAGTTTAATTGAACCCTTTTAAATCTGTGCAGCTGTTGTGCAGTGGAATAGGCAGGTGGATTATCTCATTAGTATTAATCTAAATGTTCTGTGGTCTCTGCACATTTTAATGTGTGTGGTGTATATATTTGGTAATAGTTCTTAAGTTGTTAAAAATAAGATAAGTGGTACCAGAAAACTTTGATAATATTTTATGTAATATTTGGTTCTTAAATGGGATGAATTAAGGGCATTAAAATGATGAGTGATTCCACAAAACCTATTCCAGCAGACAGAGTGAATGAAAGTATTAATTTGAAAACTTCTGACCTATTTTAATTTTATTTTAGGAGTGCTCTGTTTCATGCATTGATGTTACTATCAGGATTTTAACTGGTTTTCCCTCCAATCAGCTTAGCTAACTTAAATCCTTTTGTAAGGTTTACCAGCATCAAACATTTTCACCTCATCTTCCAAAAATCTATTTTCAAAAGATATTATTTGTTCCTAGGACCAAATTCTCAGACTGCTTACACAAGTGATTAGGACATAAAGCTGAAAAAATGGGCCAGAACCACAGCATGTATAAAATGCTATGAAGTAACTGAGTTATATTACCTTAACTATCTGAGAAAGTAGCTCACTGATTTCAGATCTGAGGGTGGAGGATCAATGGGAGTTGCTACCTGGGGACAGTGTGTCCCTGAGCTACCACTGAACCTACTGGATGCTAATGTCAACTAGCACTGAAGTTACTCAGTGAGAAGCTGGCACAGTGAATATATGTAGGTTTAAGAGGTTTTGTGCCTTTGCTCAAGTCTCATAAAGAAAGCATTTGCCCAGGAAGAAGAAGGTGAGCTTCACATTACTGCCAAAGGGACCCCTCTGTGGGCACTGAGCTGACTCCAGCCTTGCCAGCTTTGAGGAATTAAGGGAGATTTCCCTGTCCAACCAATACTATTCTATGATTCTGTGACAAGTCACACATACATAGCTTACATTACACTGAGTATCTAAGAGAAGTGGTAGCAAACCAGCTACATAGGTTATCAGCATCAAAGTACCTCCTTGGCCTGCAGTGTCTTCCATCAGCCTTCATATTTAGTAGCATGTAAACTGATACCTTGGGATGTACCCTATCTGCAGCTAAATTAGTTGATTCAGGTATGAGGGACAAGCAGTGGTCACAAAGAAATGCAGCAGTATTTACTCTGAGCAGCAGAGGAAATTAGCCCATGTGGAGTGCTGTACTTGCTTCCACACACTGAGACAGTTTGCTTGGCACTGCACAACAGGGTTCACTGGAAGCACTCATGGACTAACTTTTGAAATATTAAGATTTTGTTGCCTATCTCCTTGATTTCCTACCCTAAGGCTTGAGCTAGAAAGCCAGATTTTAAATCTCAGGACCTGTCCTCTGTGTCTCAGGGAGGATAGTCAGCACAACTCAACATTACAGAAGTTATAAGCTGTTCTGGTATCTAAAAATAACATGGGAACAAATGCCCATAAATATACATCCAAGGAAAATAGGATGTTACAAATATCTACTGTGCACATATGACATTTAGCAACAACAGTCAGAAGTTCTTGAAGAACTAAAGATGAATCACAAAAAGGAACATTTCTCTGTGTCTTGAAAAGCTTTTTTCTTTTCTTTTTCTTTTTTTTTTTTTTTTTTTTTCTTTTGCTGTAGTGCTGAAATCTTAAGCTTGCTTTGCACAGTTTGGACAGCACTTTGGCTGGACCACAGGAAATGGGCATCCTAACCTGGGAGAAACCTTAGCAGCAACTTTTTAAACAACTGTTAAACATGCTTATGAGCCTAAAAGTAAAGAAACATTAAAGTTAAACATTCTATTCAGTGCCCTGATGTATCCTTTAAATTTCATTTTAATCTGAGAAAGATTAAGCAACAAATGCATAACATGTAAGAAGTGTAAAGGTATGCTTGGGAGGGGGCCATGAGGAAAATACTTTAAGGAATGCCTTGTTGGCAACAAGCGTTGCTGCTCCATTTTATGTACAGCCCAACAGCTGACTGCAGAAGCTACTTCAGCTCCTGCTCTGTTGTACAGCCTGGGGGATTAGTGAAAGAGACCACCCTGGAGGTTGTTAAATAGAAAAAATAGTGTGCCTGCCAGCTGGGGGCCAATTGATTGCTGCTCTTGTGTGTAAGGCAGTGATGAGGGGGAGGTGGAGAGGTGATGGGATTTGCTCCTGAACAGTTGGTTTTGTGAAGGACTTTCACTGCCTCAAAGCTGTTGAGGCCCTTGCAATTGTCCTATAGTTTCTCCCTGAGTGGCTGCAAGATTTTCTTGCTGGAAAAATGTATGGATGTAGCATCATCCAGAAGGAAATGTCATTATTAGCATTGAAAGGGTTAGAGGCTTGCTCCTGCCTGGTACTGAGCACCTTCACAACCCACTGCATTTGCCTGCGTATAGGATCAAACCTTGTAGGAGTGTAAGGACTGTGAGGTTCTTTTCTTTATGTGAGAAGGACTTGCAACAAGAGCTTACGGTTTTCTTTAAGTATCATAAAATGGTGAATAGCACTATTTTGTTCTGTGAAAACAAAAATCGTTGCAGATGTTTTGTAGACATCATCCCTCTTTCTCAAGGCCCTGACAACATTCATTCTCAGTGTTTAGGTTCAGAACAAGTGTATTCCACAGCAGCAGTTTACCTGCTACTGAATATGAGGTCCGATGTAAGATCTATAGTTTTTCAGCCTTTCTAATTCACAGTTTTGTTTACAAAACCTAAATTAAATCTCTCCATGCAAATGAAACATCTTAGTTATTCCTGCAGGCAAAAACTACCAAGTAGGGTCTGTCTTACACTACTTGTAAACATGAATAAAAAATGTGTGCATGTCTATCTAAATGCAGGGCTTTTATCTGGCACGATAAATTGATATCTGTTGTTTGATTACACTAATGTTCACCTCTTTTTTTTTTTTATCCTGACGCTAAGACTATCAGCATCATTTGCCCAATCAGGGAACTTGAGATATCTAAACATTAACTTCCTTTGATGTTGAAATTTGATACATTGTTTTTGCTCTGTTTTCTCCCTTCTGCTTTCTAATCCTCAACAGAGTCGTCAATTTTACCAATGACTGCTTAGTTTTGTTAATAAAATTTTGAGGAAAACTTTTTTGATAGAGATATTTTGATAGTTCCATTAAGGCAGCTCCACCAGCTATCCTTTACCCTGAGTCTTGATGAGACAATCAAGGAGTTCTAGAGCATTTCCTTTTTTAGTCAAATCTCTGACTGTTTTGCCTCATCACAGTCTGCTCACCAAGAACTAGTACATTGGGTACTGAGATAATTTTGGCAGAATATTGATGGTTTCAGACAGGGGAAAGAAGTGCTGAAGGGAAAGTTTTACTCTGTAATCATACGTTTGACACAAATCATTTCTGTTGCTTTGCGTTTGTGTCAACTTCTTGCAAAGACGCACCCTCAGAGATGGACAGTGCTTGTTGCAGATAGAAATTATGGAAAAATTATTTTTGAATTCTTACAGTCTTTGAAATTTCCAGGAGTACAAGACCTGGTCAGAACTGAGAATAAGCACCAAGACTGCAGGGTAACCAAGTGAGCCAAATCTCTTGTTTCAAAGGACAGAAAGTGTCATTTCATAGGACAGAAGCAAGAGAATGTCCCAATATTTCCCGACAGTCTTAGAAATCATTAAATCACTTCAAAATGAACTCTTTTTACATGAATCATTGTGTTTAGGTTCAGAACAAGCATATGCTACAGCAGCAGTTTACCCGTTACTGAATATGAGGCCCAGTGGAAGATGTAACGAGCTACAGAATGACTTTGGTGGTGTTAGCCTTCCTCATTGTTTGTAGTTAGCGCTCAAAATTACACTGAGATACTGAAATTCCCTGTTTCCAAAAAGTCTCCTTCCACGGTGGCCTTTGTGGAAAGACAGTCTGAGAGCAGCTTATTTTCTCTGCTTCTACAGTATTCGTACAGACTGGGTGATATTTTGACTTATGAGATTTTCTACTTTTACATCTCTTGGACAAGACATTATCCATTGACCTACATTAATAAGAGAGATTGATGTCCTAAGATGTTTTAAGCCTAGTCTTGTCACTCCTTTACCTTTTGGTACCCTGACAGCGCAGCAACTGTCTTCCTTAGTTGGAGGATGAGGTCAGCCATTTCTGCATCAGACTGCTCCCCAAAACCCTTCTCTCCCTCTTGTGTCTCTAGACTCTTCTGCCCCATTACCTCAGTTAAGAAGCTCCAGCTGCTGGCTCTGTGTTTGTCTTCACCGGCCAGATCTGTATATTATTTTTGTAGATCACTTGGGCTTTTGCATGTTCTTCATTCTCTGTGGCTGGTGAGGTTTATGTCACATCCACATATCCAGTCTCACAGAACTGTTTTGCATGACTGTGACTGTTTCCAGTAATAGTATGTGGAAAAGGAATTAGTATAATTAAGATACTGATTAATTTGATACTACTGTAAGTGAGAAGATTAGCAAGGATGTATCTTCTATATTACTACAGAAAAATAACATCTTACTGTGAAATTGAGTGCTGTATATATAAATGGTATCGGTCTTTTAGAGCTATCAAGGTCTAAAAAATATGTAGGTTCTATTGTTGCAGAAGGCAGTTTTGTCAAATACTAAGAACGGTTTAAGGATGGTGAAATGGCTATAGGTTGCCAAAATCTGCAGCTGGATGTGACATTCTGGAAAAATATCAACAGGGAACTGAATAATCACAGTTCCCTACAGTCCACCACCCATCTGATTTTAGTTTCATCGCATTTGTACACATGTTTTTGTTTATTATGTAATGAAAATTTGACGCATGTAAACATACTGAGTTAAGTGGGATTTGAAGGTGGGCTTTAGTTGGAGAAATCCTATAAAAATGTCTAAACTAATTTTTTTCTTTCAGGCCAGAGGGTTTTAGAGAGATCAACTTTCTATGTGGCAGCTGGGCTCCCTGTGGTGCTGTATTTTATTTTATGTTTTATAGCATGTAGCTTCTAGATTTAAAAATAAAGCACATTATTCACTTCCTGAACAGACCTGCAACTGAATTAAAAAAAATATTTGCAATACACATAAATTGGGAAGGAAGGTAGCACAGTATGTGAGACGCCTTTTATTCTCCAAAGGCCAAAGGAGCACAAACACAAATACAACTTAACATAGGTGAGATAAGGAAAGACTGCTGTCACCTGTGTTCCACTGAGAAGCACATTCCTCTCCTCTGATGAGCTGCTCAGTAACTGGTCTGTTTGCCACCATCTAGATGGTCCTTTAATTCCTACACCTTGGTCTATTTGTGCTGACTGTACAGAGGCTTCATCATACCGGCAAGGTGGTTCCCCACGTCATATACAGCCACTCTGGCTGTGTACATCTGCCTCTGTACATACTACCCAGGCTCCCAGGTTATTTACCTTGCCACTTCTGTGTTGACTCAAAACCTTATTTCTGGTCTTTAGTCATTTCTAGTTGAGACCAGCTTTACTTTTGACCATGTCTGTCTCCATGACCCATCAATGTACTTTCAGATTTCTAGGGTTTTGTAGACTGCAGATCTTGGCTTAAAATGCCTGAGAGTGGGAATAGGCTTGAGAAGGTTTGACTGAAATTAACATACATGGAAATTCAAACTTTCTCATATCTGACAGTCTTCACAGAAACACAGGTGTCTCTCACCGTTAACTGTGTATCCATAACTGACCCATTAATGATTTAATGAAAAAGTTTTCGAAGAAAATCCTCTTTTAACAGAAAAAAAAAATAGTGAAATCCAGTAAAGAATTTGAATTATATCTGTTTAATTTGCTTATAACACCAGACATGGGAATTAAGATGAAATCAGAGGACTTCCAAGGCAGAAATCCCTTTGGAGAAGAGATGGTGATGACAACCCTCAGCCCTATCAGAAGTAACTTCTGGAGTTGCCCTTCAAATGGGAATTGCTGATCAAACAGGCATTCAAGGCAGCTTGGATTTCATCTTAGTTAGTTTAGCTTCTTCCAGTGCATTTCCTTGAAGCCCCTGCTGTAAACTTAAGTTTCTCTTCCCTTTCTTCTCCAGACCCAATAGAAAACCCAGTGGGAATGTACATCCCTTGAGTGAACTCCTGTTCCACATCTCAGGCTGACCAAGGGGTGTGTAATCCACACATCTCTCCTCCACCTTCACTACATTGTGCTTCTAAATTTGAATCCTGAACGGGTCACATAAAGTGAAACAGAGTTTGGAGATTTATTGTAATCACATGCTGACATTTTCCCACATCACTAACCTACCACATTATTTAGCAGGATTGTCATCTCCTGCTTGAAGGAGGGTCAGGGCAGAAATAGCAAGGGTGTTGTAAGACGGCATGGAGGCCTTCTGACAGCACAGCGTGGGAAGCTTGTGTATTATTTGCTGCAAGTCCCATCTTTTAAAAAAGCTCCTGAGGCTGTCATTTTGATATTAGCAAAAAAAGTAATTTACACTTTAAAAGACACCCAAACCCATAAATCTGAAAAGTCATTTCTGTTTTGAGCTTGAAAAATAAAAAGTTTTAGGCCTAGTTCACAAAATGTTTGTTCGAAGAGTCTCCAGTTTTAAAGTGGAAAAGTAGAAATTATGTTTTCTGGTGAAAATATGCTTTTTTTTTACTATTCATAAGTGCTTTTTTTTTTTTTTTTCTCTCTCCTTTCATAAAACCAAAGCTACAGAGCACTTAAGAAGCCAGAATATTTTGCTAAAACATTATAGATACATTTACTGTAATCCCCTCACTTTTTTTCCCTCTGTCTCCATCTCTCACTTTTTCATTCTCCATCTATCTCACTCTATATATCTTCCTGTTGCAAAACCATGACTGTGACATGAAGCTACTCCCTTGTTGCCATGAAAGTGAGAGTAGAGGTAATAGGTGACTTTATCATAAAAACAAATCCAGTGCTATCTCACATAGTTTGCTCCTCTAAACCTAAGTGATGAAAGAAACCAGGAACATCCAGAGAGTAAGAGGACTGGGCATGAATGAATTTGATGATACTGCCTTAGCTTTGGACTTCACATATTATAATAAATAAATAAACAATCAAAATATACTTTTTCTTGGTTTTGGTTTTAGGCATTGTGAAACTATGAAGCAGAGTTTCTGATTTTGCATTTTGTTGTCACTCGATAATTTTTAAACATTTTGAGAAGCTATGCTTATACTTTCTGGGATTTGTTAAATACTTGCACTAGTATGGTAATGCAGCCACGCTCCAAAGACATTGTCTTTCATGGTCTCACTGGAAAGGCTTCAGTAAGAAGGCAGCTGTGTTGTTCTATGTGATAGAGTGTGATAAAATCAATGAGGCAGTAATACAATGTCACTGTTTAAAAAAAAATAAAAATAAAAATGTGTATCCCCGAAAAAAAGACTTTATTTATTGACCAATAGCAGAGAAGAGAGGTGAAAACAATACATAAGGAAGATCATTCTAGTTATTGGTTTTGGAGAGGAGAGGACTCACAACAGTTTGCCATACTCCTACCTAGTAACACCTTCTGTGAATTCTCAGACTGTGAGATAATTACTCTCCTGGAAACATCATTCTCTCTTTCCATTTTGAGCAGCTTACATAACCTCCTATCCAGCCTGGATATTTTGATAACCTTCCTGTGCTCAGTAACAAATTCACATCCATACTTCCCAGGTAGAAAAAAAAGAGAATTTTCTTTTTAAAACTGTGATGAAAAGTACTTTCCAAGCCACTTGCTTTCTTTCTTGACTAGGGACACTTCGTCTCAAGATTTGTCTTCATTCTCCACCCTCTACCAGAAAACAGCAGATAAGTAATTTTGGGAAAGGTCACTTTAACCCATTATGAGTTATTTGTGTACTTCTGCTGGTGACTACTCAGAACAAAAAAGTACAAAACACCACCCCACGCTGGGGATCATCATCAGGCTGTCCTCACCAAATTAAACACCCAAGCAGAATGCATGAGGATGTTATTTTCAGAAGAGGAAATTTAAGCTGATGGTGATCCATTAAGAAAGAAGATTGGAAATGTCAGAACAAGAACATATAGGGAAAGAGGGAAATGGACATAAAAACTTTTATGTTGTGGTATCTAGAATAACATACAGACTGCTTGATCCTTCTGTAATTACAGTCTCAGAAGAAGGGCTACTTAGTGCAACTAGTATGACAGTCAGCTCAAGGGATTCACTGACGCAAGAGCTCATCTAGGCAAGTAAAATATATGGGTTAATTTAAAAACAAAATAAAAACCTCATATAATTTTATGATCATTAATAATATTTCCTAATACTAACCCAGTCTTGTGCTTTGGGTTGTAAACTGATTACTGCAGTGCCAGGGAAATCACTCTCTGTGCTTGCTTGGACAGATGCATTATTATTGTTTTGTTCATATTTCTTTACTTCCTCATTTCACTACTATGGTCAGAATACAGAACTTGATGGATTGATGGTGTGATCCAATATGGAAAATCCTATATTGTCATGTAATTATAATTAATTTTTTATTTCATTTTCCTTTTTAACTTCTAGGATATCAGAATTTTCTTTTTTCACTCTTAACCCTCTCAATTCTTCTTTTCAAACTCAGCACTTTCAAAACCTTTCTCTTCAGTTTCTTTCTTACTCTGTTGTTAATCTTCCACTTTTTTTCTCCTTTTTAGTTATCCTACGCTGTCTACATTATTGTTTCACCCTTGCTTTGCCTTCTTTCTCACTTCTGCTGGCCAGTGGGAAGGAAAGCAATGAGTCAGGCAAAGCACTGGAACTCTTTATTCTAAACAAAGAATCAAGAACTCTTTATTCTAAACAAAGAATCAAGCTGTTTTCCAGTCTGAACATATTTCTTTTAGCATTTTAGTCGCTTACATATTTACAGTCACCTTTCCCTATCTTTTTGGTCTGATGAGCTCTAGACAGTGACTGTGTGCTAGTGCCTGGCATACTAGGAAAGAGAAGACACTGTCTAAACTCTTTTCCTGACTTTTACATAGGTCTCTCTTCTGGGTGGCAGGAGTAATCCGGAGGTAG
>JANHFX010019890.1:30000-33481 GCA_027560015.1 Chloroceryle amazona
AAGAAGCTGGACAATTAACACTAGTTAAATGGAAGACAGGTACAGCTCATATCTGCCTATTTAAATAATAAAAAAAAAAAAGCCAGAAACCTTTAATAAAAATGTAAAAAGACCAGTCCAGGAAAAAATAGATTTCTATAGTTAGAGTAGCGAAAATTTTGGCCCTCTCCTGTGAGACTCATTTGAGCCATCCTGTTGAAAGGAATATTTCATGCAAATGCCAGTGGAACTTTGAATGTTTTCTGAGGACTGCAAATATGTCAAGGTGGGAAAAATATCTTACACATTTATGTCATCATATAAATCTCCTTTTAGGGGATGCTCACAGAACAATAATGATAATGATAATAAGAGGGAAAACGTGTAAGAGTGGAGTAAAACTTTCCATCATGTATGAGGCTGGGTCAGAGCTGTCTCACGTCTGGGATTGCCTTAGAGAAGGCAGGCGAATTCTCTGGGCCACCTTGGAGGCAGCAATCAGGAGTGGGGACACAAAATCAGAATACAGGCCAGTCTGAAAATGACCAGCAAGTAATGGGGACAAGCCAGTGGGGAGAACCTGTGCTGATGTGCATTTAATGGCTGTGACCCATCAGAAGGAGGCACAACCACCATGCTGAGAAAGCAAGAAAGCAGCAGCTCTCTAATCTGGCCAGGCATGACCGTCTCCCCTCCATACATTCCCTCTGCGCTTCATTTACATGAAGGCTGATTAATCTGCCTTTATACACCTGAAGTGACTTCCACCCCAAAAGCATCGGCCCAATAACCAGCAATTCTGCAAGACCACCACAGAGATAGAAAAGACTGATTTGCCAGAGTAGAAGAGAGAAGTTCTGATTTCTTCATGTTATCGTAGCAGAAGGGATTTACATATGTCTTCGTGTGTAGATGGGAAGTGTTTTGGAGGTGTCAGCTGTAACTTTAATATTTTAATTTTTTGTTTTGTTGTTGTTCTTTGTCATCCAGACAGCTGAATCTTTAAAAGTGTGCAGTTGTTTGATATAAAAAATCAAAGGTGCTCCAGTTGGAACATCAGTTAATTTAAAAAAAAAAAAAAAGTAACACAGAAGTAATTTCTACTCCTTCGATCTTATGGTAGGCAAAGTAGCAAAATTAAAGCACTAGAGCCACCTTCTGACTGCACTGAAATTGCTGCATCCTGATAATGGTGACAGCAATAATAAGTTAAATGGAAGAGAGCACAGAACATATATTTCCATTCTTTGTAACATCACCCTAATGGTCTGGCTCAATAAATACTACATTTTGCTGTAAATAGGGTTTGTTGTTTGTTGGGTTTTTTTTCCTTCTTTATTTGTGTGGAGCTTTATCACATATGTAAACATTTCACATCTACGTTTGTGGTGAATTCCCTTCATTAATTATAATCGGAAGTAAGATGGTGCTCATTTCTACAGGAAAACCCCTGTATAGTACTTATGCCATTAGGGAATAAGTCCCAAGTTCTCAAACCAAAACACATAACAGCCAGAATCAGACTATGTCTAGTTCTCTAAACAGGGAGAGAAAATAAAAGAAAATAAAACCAACCTGAACATTTTTGACTGGTATTTTACCACCCAAAGCAGCAGCAATAAACCTTAACGGAAATGAACTAAAGGCAGTTTTATAAAATTATTACTAACTAGATATTATACAAGATTATTGGCATTACGTTATGCACATGGCAACTCAAATCTTGCTCTCTTATTTCCCCATGAAACTCCTCAGAAGTCAATAAAGTTGAATGGGTGCAGAGCAGAATTTAGCCCTTATGTTTACTCAAATCTTAACCCTTGCTGCTTACATTAAAGTCCTGGGAGGGAAAGTATACACAAATAGATTTCTAAAGACCTTTTTCACCCGTATTTTGTACCTGTAAATATTTGAACTGCTATTCTACACACGTTACCTGCATAAAATACATAACTCAGCATAGGTACTCAACAAAATATTGCAAAGTGGAACTAGCCTCAGTGTTACAGAGTGTTTATTTGGATTAAGCATGTTTGAAATTTGTTGGTTGTTAAATTGGTCTGTTTAAAATATATATTAAGCTTCATAACACATATTGTTTCGCGTGTAATTAGTATTATTACAAATTCTTAACAAATGTCAGATTTATTTTATGTAAGTCACACTTATGAATTGAGGCAGAATTTTATTTTGCCAAAAGTACAGAAATATCTGGGGGGTTTGGTTATTGCCTCTTGAATTTTCTTCCACTTAGGAAATTATTTTCAAGACTCTGAATTGCTCTAATTGAGCAGAGCTACCTTCTTCAGGATTTTAATGTTAGCTTTCTTGGTACTGTTAATTACAGCATAAGAATGATGAGAGTGAGAGAAACACTTTTTATGAATGGAAGCAAGTTGTAGCACATGAAGCACAGCATAGTGTATTATTTTAAAATGGGAAGGGAAAGGTTTTAAAAATAACTGTTAAAGGGGAAACTTTATTCCACTATTTGTTTTCTATGAATGATTCCATAGCCATTCCTATTTTGCTTTGGGAGTGTAAAAGAAAGATCAAAACCTATAAGTTTTCTAGATTGGGTGTCTGCAAAAACTTTACTTTCATTTCACGAATGTTTTCTTGGTACTGCTGAGTAGGTGTACTAAGAGACAGGAAAGAATATGATACTATATCATTAATAAAAAATTGAACTGTTATGTTTGAGGAAATAAAAAGACTGAAACTTAATTAACAAACTCAGTGGAAAAAATAACATCCTCTAAAATTTTATAGAATGTAAATTTATAACCATCTGGCCATAAATTGCTGATGTTGATGAGTAGCAAGTGAAGTTTGTATGCACAGCCAGGCTTAGGAATCTTTGGGAGTGGTGAACTTGGCATGACTTTTTGTTTATTTGCCCTGGCCTTGATTTTTTTGCAGCATTACATGACCTGCTCTGTGAAAGGAGCCCTTGTGTTACAATGTGAAATCTGTTACAAATATTTACCATTGGGGAATGCAGGAGCATGGAACTCGGCCAGCCAGACGAACTATAAAATTCACTGCACATTTTGGAAGTAGTCACTCAGATCACACTGGGCTAAAATTCCTTTTTCTAATGAGATCATGCTGTCACATATTATTGGCCTTTTGCGCCATCAAATTATGAATTCCATACTTTTCCCTAGATAAAATATTTACTTTAAAATATCTGGATAAGGGCCTGCATCCCTTAACAACCGCAGCTCGTCTGATGACTGCGACGCTCTAGCTATTCAAAAGGTGATGCTCCCATTTGAAAAATGAAATACGGTGCAGGATTGTTTTACTTATGCTTGAGACTCAGTCGAGTGATTTGAGTTAAAATATACAATTCAGAACTTTGCTGTAGTAATGAAAAGAGGAAGGAAGGGAACGAAGGAAAGGAAGGGAGAGAAGGGAAGGGAGGGAGGGAAGGGAAGGGAAGGGAAGGGAAGGGAAGGGAAGGGAAGGGAAGGGAAGGGAAGGGAAGGGAAGGGAA